>OZ038446.1:29822065-29824565 GCA_964036265.1 Daptonema setosum | reverse complement strand
TATTTGTATAAGTTTGTTCACTATTTGTAATATTTGTACAGTTTGTACAATTTGTACCAACTGAAGCCTATAAAAGGAATGGCGAGAATCAGTGCATCTTCATAGTGTTCAGTCGGTCGCTGATCACTGTCAACCATCATGAGAAGAAACCCTTGCCGTTCATGACAATAAGGGTATGTACGGTTCACAAAAAGGTGTCAAACATGAGGGGATTGAGTGTGAAACCCATCATGAGGTGAAACCCTTGTCGTTCATGTCAATAAAGTTATAAACGGTTCATAAAAAGGGTGTCAAACAATTGGTGATTGAGTGTGAAACCCATCATGAGGTGAAACCCCAGCCCTTTATGACAATAAAGTTACAAACGGTTCATAAAAAGGGGCCAAACATGTGGTGATTGAGTGTGGAACCCATCATGAGGTGAAACCCCCAAAAGTAAAATTAAACTGTATGGTGGGGTCAAATGTCCATGGGTCCAACTGATCCGGGTCAAAAAGTCCTGGTTTCAAATGACCAAATTGAGGCTGTCAATCATGTTTATGAGAAACATTTTCATGCACCCCGGCACATTTTTTCTATAATGGGAGAGTTGACCGTGTATCAAATTTACCGTGTACCGTTTTTAGGCCTAATTTTCTCTTCCACCACGAATTAGAACAATGGTCGGAAGTTCTATCAACCACCGCCCAATCACATTCCAGCCCCTTTCACCAGTCATTGTCAACCGGATAATGTTCGCAATGAACATGTCACAAGGACAACTCACAGAGAGTAGCCCTGCCATGGTGTGGCTGACCGACCAGTGAAAAAAGGGATGAAAAAACTGCTGCTCTCAATCGAAAAAAAATAAATCGAGAGAGCGAAACAGCAGTGATGTGGGTGGCCGCCCACGTATTGCGAAACTAGTCGCAACACGCAAGCGCCAGCAGCGGTTCGGCGAGCCCAGCTTGCAAAAATGCTCGCTTAATGGTTGATTTCATATATTCAGAATTTGAAACGTAAGCTATGAGTGAACTGTGTCTATGCTATACATACAAAACATTGCTAGACGTGAACAAAATATAATCAAATTTGTGAAATTGGTCGCAAAAATCGTGATTCATATAGCATTTGCTGAAACGTGAGCTATGCCTCTAGTGTGTCTATGGTTCCTGTGCAAACCATAACCATGTGCGACCCATGTGATTAGCAGTTTCTTCTCGAGTCGAAATGGATTCCTATGTGTGACCCAATCGAGTAACCGATGAAAACGAATTTTTTTTTTGTTATACATGCACACTCGTGAACGACAAGTATGTGAAACATCAGGCCGACGCAGCATTCACATGAGCACGCTATGAAGCGTGTGCATTACATGAAACGTGTAGGAATAATATTACACACGTTAAAATACTGCACTGCCATAACAGAGCGTGCTAATAATGTACTGACATGCACTAGCGGATGGAAAGCATGAAAACAGTTCAACCCATCTATTTAACAGTTACAAAAAGTGTTTCTGCTGTGTGTGTAGGTGAAAATGGCTTCACAACACCCAATCTCTTCATGTGTTGAAATTTCCTATTTTATTGAGAATGTTACATGCATAATCACCCCGTATAACTGGTTCGTTCACAGCAATCACGCATGCTCTGTTCAACGCACGCATAAAAAAAATGTTGGCAAGCGTTTGTATTTCACATGCTGACTGCTATTGACATGAATAATTTCCTGCGCTAATACCAACACAATTAACAATATACAGTTGAATTTCAACTGGAATTTAGTTTTACTGTTGGAACCGTAATAGAGATTCCAGTAAGACAACATTCCGGTAGAAGTATTATTGATTACATTTTGATGACCAATCCGCCATCACCGTTTGTACCAAGATATGTTAGTTGTCATATGTACAGGTTATTTGGTAAAAAAAAACTCTATCTTAGCTTAACCCGAATAACTAGTCTATTAAATAGTTCTCGCTCAATGATAAAGATTAGAGGACTATCTGAACTCATGGAAAATCTGTGATAATTTAATTTTAATGTTTCGACGTAAATTCATATCTTTAACCACTGAACTATGTTGAGTTTTTTTTAGTAACGAGTATTATGTCACATATAAATTAATGAAAATCTTCTATGGTTTAGTATAATTATATTTTCATGTAGGGATTCGTAAAAAACGTAGAAATGAATCGTATTTATCACGAAATCGGTAATCCAGCTGCTTATGGCGGTGTAAATCTGTTGTACGAAGCTAATAAACGGTGTACTAAACGCAAGGATGTGAAAAAGTTTATTAATGGTTCGTCAGAAAGACAACCGAATTTCCACGAGCACGCGTTTTTGTTACTTCGTTGGGCCATATGTTTCAGGCTAGTTGATCAGTGACATGTATTACTTATGTATTAGATAACTCATAACATTATAGGCTGATCTACTCGATATACAAAGCCGCTTCGACAAAGGGTATCGCTACATTCTGGTGGTTGTGGACAGTTTTTCGAGAAAGGTATGGG
>OZ038446.1:29803558-29821865 GCA_964036265.1 Daptonema setosum | reverse complement strand
TCCAGTGACCCCCAAAAGTTCGTCGATTCACAGTCCGAATGCCATAAATTGCCTTATAACACTTTCCAATGACCCTCAAAAGTTCGTCGATTCACAGTCCGAATGTCATAAATTGCCTACCAACACCCTCCAATGACACCCAAAAGTTCGTCGATTCACAGTCCGAATGCCATAAACTGCCATACAACACCCTCCAATGACCCCCAAAAGTTCGTCGATTCACAGTCCGAATGCCATAAATTGCCTACCAACACCCTCCAGTGACCCCCAAAAGTTCGTCGATTCACAGTCCAAATGCCATAAATTGCCTTATAACACTTTCCAATGACCCTCAAAAGTTCGTCGATTCACAGTCCGAATGTCATAAATTGCCTACCAACACCCTCCAATGACACCCAAAAGCTCGTCGATTCACAGTCCGAATGCCATAAATTGCCTTATAACACTCTCCAATGACCCTCAAAAGTTCGTCGATTCACAGTCCGAATGTCATAAATTGCCTACCAACACCCTCCAATGACATTCAAAAGTTCGTCGATTCACAGTCCGAATGTCATAAATTGCCTACCAACACTCTCCAATGACCCTCAAAAGTTCGTCGATTCACAGTCCGAATGTCATAAATTGCCTACCAACACCCTCCAATGACCCCCAAAAGTTCGTCGATTCACAGTCCGAATGCCATAAATTGCCTTATAACACTCTCCAATGACCCTCAAAAGTTCGTCGATTCACAGTCCGAATGTCATAAATTGCCTACCAACACCCTCCAATGACCCCCAAAAGTTCGTCTATTCACAGTCCGAATGCCATAAATTGCCTTATAACACTCTCCAATGACCCTCAAAAGTTCGTCGATTCACATTCCGAATGTCATAAATTGCCTACCAACACCCTCCAATGACCCTCAAAAGTTCGTCGATTCACAGTCCGAATGTCATAAATTGCCTACCAACACTCTCCAATGACCCTCAAAAGTTCGTCGATTCACAGTCCGAATGTCATAAATTGCCTACCAACACCCTCCAATGACCCTCAAAAGTTCGTCGATTCACAGTCCGAATGTCATAAATTGCCTACCAACACTCTCCAATGACCCTCAAAAGTTCGTCGATTCACAGTCCGAATGTCATAAATTGCCTACCAACACCCTCCAATGACCCCCAAAAGTTCGTCGATTCACAGTCCGAATGCCAAAAATTGCCTTATAACACTCTCCAATGACCCTCAAAAGTTCGTCGATTCACAGTCCGAGTGTCATAAATTGCGTACCAACACCCTCCAATGACCCTCAAAAGTTCGTCGATTCACAGTCCGAATGTCATAAATTGCCTACCAACACTCTCCAATGACCCTCAAAAGTTCGTCGATTCACAGTCCGAATGTCATAAATTGCCTACCAACACCCTCCAATGACACCCAAAAGTTCGTCGATTCACAGTCCGAATGCCATAAACTGCCATACAACACCCTCCAATGACCCCCAAAAGTTCGTCGATTCACAGTCCGAATGCCATAAATTGCCTACCAACACCCTCCAGTGACCCCCAAAAGTTCGTCGATTCACAGTCCAAATGCCATAAATTGCCTTATAACACTTTCCAATGACCCTCAAAAGTTCGTCGATTCACAGTCCGAATGTCATAAATTGCCTACCAACACCCTCCAATGACACCCAAAAGCTCGTCGATTCACAGTCCGAATGCCATAAATTGCCTTATAACACTCTCCAATGACCCTCAAAAGTTCGTCGATTCACAGTCCGAATGTCATAAATTGCCTACCAACACCCTCCAATGACATTCAAAAGTTCGTCGATTCACAGTCCGAATGTCATAAATTGCCTACCAACACTCTCCAATGACCCTCAAAAGTTCGTCGATTCACAGTCCGAATGTCATAAATTGCCTACCAACACCCTCCAATGACCCCCAAAAGTTCGTCGATTCACAGTCCGAATGCCATAAATTGCCTTATAACACTCTCCAATGACCCTCAAAAGTTCGTCGATTCACAGTCCGAATGTCATAAATTGCCTACCAACACCCTCCAATGACCCCCAAAAGTTTGTCTATTCACAGTCCGAATGCCATAAATTGCCTTATAACACTCTCCAATGACCCTCAAAAGTTCGTCGATTCACATTCCGAATGTCATAAATTGCCTACCAACACCCTCCAATGACCCTCAAAAGTTCGTCGATTCACAGTCCGAATGTCATAAATTGCCTACCAACACTCTCCAATGACCCTCAAAAGTTCGTCGATTCACAGTCCGAATGTCATAAATTGCCTACCAACACCCTCCAATGACCCTCAAAAGTTCGTCGATTCACAGTCCGAATGTCATAAATTGCCTACCAACACTCTCCAATGACCCTCAAAAGTTCGTCGATTCACAGTCCGAATGTCATAAATTGCCTACCAACACCCTCCAATGACCCCCAAAAGTTCGTCGATTCACAGTCCGAATGCCAAAAATTGCCTTATAACACTCTCCAATGACCCTCAAAAGTTCGTCGATTCACAGTCCGAGTGTCATAAATTGCGTACCAACACCCTCCAATGACCCTCAAAAGTTCGTCGATTCACAGTCCGAATGTCATAAATTGCCTACCAACACTCTCCAATGACCCTCAAAAGTTCGTCGATTCACAGTCCGAATGTCATAAATTGCCTACCAACACCCTCCAATGACCGCCAAAAGTTCGTCGATTCACAGTCCGAATGCCATAAATTGCCTTATAACACTCTCCAATGACCCTCAAAAGTTCGTCGATTCACAGTCCGAATGTCATAAATTTCCTACCAACACCCTCCAATGACCCTCAAAAGTTCGTCGATTCACAGTCCGAATGTCATAAATTGCCTACCAACACTCTCCAATGACCCTCAAAAGTTCGTCGATTCACAGTCCGAATGTCATAAATTGCCTACCAACACCCTCCAATGACCCCCAAAAGTTCGTCGATTCACACTCCGAATGCCATAAATTGCCTTATAACACTCTCCAATGACCCTCAAAAGTTCGTCGATTCACAGTCCGAATGTCATAAATTGCCTACCAACACCCTCCAATGACCCTCAAAAGTTCGTCGATTCACAGTCCGAATGTCATAAATTGCCTACCAACACTCTCCAATGACCCTCAAAAGTTCGTCGATTCACAGTCCGAATGTCATAAATTGCCTACCAACACCCTCCAATGACCCCCAAAAGTTCGTCGATTCACAGTCCGAATGCCATACATTGCCTTATAACACTCTCCAATGACCCTCAAAAGTTCGTCGATTCACAGTCCGAATGTCATAAATTGCCTACCAACACCCTCCAATGACCCTCAAAAGTTCGTCGATTCACAGTCCGAATGTCATAAATTGCCTACCAACACTCTCCAATGACCCTCAAAAGTTCGTCGATTCACAGTCCGAATGTCATAAATTGCCTACCAACACCCTCCAATGACCCTCAAAAGTTCGTCGATTCACAGTCCGAATGTCATAAATTGCCTACCAACACCCTCCAATGACCCTCAAAAGTTCGTCGATTCACAGTCCGAATGTCATAAATTGCCTACCAACACTCTCCAATGACCCTCAAAAGTTCGTCGATTCACAGTCCGAATGTCATAAATTGCCTACCAACACCCTCCAATGACCCCCAAAAGTTCGTCGATTCACAGTCCGAATGTCATAAATTGCCTACCAACACTCTCCAATGACCCTCAAAAGTTCGTCGATTCACAGTCCGAATGTCATAAATTGCCTACCAACACCCTCCAATGACCCCCAAAAGTTCGTCGATTCACAGTCCGAATGCCAAAAATTGCCTTTTAACACACTCCAATGACCCTCAAAAGTTCGTCGATTCACAGTCCGAATGTCATAAATTGACTACCAACACCCTCCAATGACCCTCAAAAGTTCGTCGATTCACAGTCCGAATGTCATAAATTGCCTACCAACACTCTCCAATGACCCTCAAAAGTTCGTCGATTCACAGTCCGAATGTCATAAATTGCCTACCAACACCCTCCAATGACCCCCAAAAGTTCGTCGATTCACAGTCCGAATGCCATACATTGCCTTATAACACTCTCCAATGACCATCAAAAGTTCGTCGATTCACAGTCCGAATGTCATAAATTGCCTACCAACACCCTCCAATGACCCTCAAAAGTTCGTCGATTCACAGTCCGAATGTCATAAATTGCCTACCAACACTCTCCAATGACCCTCAAAAGTTCGTCGATTCACAGTCCGAATGTCATAAATTGCCTACCAACACCCTCCAATGACCCCCAAAAGTTCGTCGATTCACAGTCCGAATACCATAAATTGCCTTATAACACTCTCCAATGACCCTCAAAAGTTCGTCGATTCACAGTCCGAATGTCATAAATTGCCTACCAACACCCTCCAATGACCCTCAAAAGTTCGTCGATTCACAGTCCGAATGTCATAAATTGCCTACCAACACTCTCCAATGACCCTCAAAAGTTCGTCGATTCACAGTCCGAATGTCATAAATTGCCTACCAACACCCTCCAATGACCCCCAAAAGTTCGTCGATTCACAGTCCGAATGCCATACATTGCCTTATAACACTCTCCAATGACCCTCAAAAGTTCGTCGATTCACAGTCCGAATGTCATAAATTGCCTACCAACACCCTCCAATGACCCTCAAAAGTTCGTCGATTCACAGTCCGAATGTCATAAATTGCCTACCAACACTCTCCAATGACCCTCAAAAGTTCGTCGATTCACAGTCCGAATGTCATAAATTGCCTACCAACACCCTCCAATGACCCCCAAAAGTTCGTCGATTCACAGTCCGAATGCCAAAAATTGCCTTATAACACTCTCCAATGACCCTCAAAAGTTCGTCGATTCACAGTCCGAGTGTCATAAATTGCCTACCGACCCTCTCCAATGACCCCCAAATGTTCGTCGATTCAGAGTCCGTCGATTCAGAGTCCGTCGATTCACAGTCCGTCGATTCACATTCCGTCGATTCACAGTCCGCCCTGTTTCGTCGATTCACATTCCACCCCCCCGGACGCTGAATCGATCCGCACAGCTGGCAAAGGTGTGATGCCATGTAAACTAGGATTTCACTAAATAGTGAAAATTTCAAGGCTTCTCATTGGGCTGAAGAAAAATCTTCAAAATCTACAGTTGCCAACCCGGTATTTAGTCAATGTTGCTGCTACGGTGAGATGCCAATCATGGCAAACCATACCGTACCTCCGTTACTTGACGAATTGACTAACGGTACAACACCGCGCTCTAGAACATACCGGTTATGGAATATTCATTTTTTGTGAAATGTTGAGAATAATTTTGTCTGATTAAGTGTTATGAATTTGTGAGTATCCAGGTTATTATCGACTATCGTTTTCAAGATTAACGTTTATATTTAGAAATCAAAGCCGACAGATTAACCAAGCTTTGAGCTTCACATCTACTGGTATAAAAGTGGATGACAGCATAAACAAGAGAGGCCCATATTGTTTCAAAATAAATGTTAATATTGTTAAATCAGTTACCAATTTAGATAAAAAGTTAGTTTTCGGCTTCAAATTTAGGGGGCATGGATGCACAAGATTGGCAATTGGATGCCTGATAACGGTATGGTCCCGAAATTCGCCCAGATCTTCACAATTGATACTGAACAAGCACAATTGGAGTGTCGTATGATGCACATGCCCGCTGTCGATGTATCTTTGGTAAAAGAATTGCAGGTTATCATGGAAAAATAAAATGGCTTATTTGAGAAGGGGGAATAAATCCTTCTAGGATGACTGATATGTACATATGTGTGCTATTTAGGCCATGCTGAATAATACAAACCCATTTGTTACGTTATATCGCAATGCAAAGACGGTGCAGGAGGAAAATCCAACAGAGGATATAAAGATACTGATGAAAGCAGACATTCAGGGTTTAGGTTCGAGAACGATTGCTTGAATTTATTGTTTATTAGTATTACATACGCCTGACTTATATGCATTTGACAGATCGGCACCGTTATAACAAACCAACGGCGTCCGATGTTGGGGCTGTAATTATTGGGAATGAGACCGATGACGCATCATCAAGAGACATTGTGCTACACAAATGTGTTAGTCGCAGGTGAACGATTAATATTCGAACCTTGAAATATAATTTTGTAGGACGGAACTTTGCGTCGCATCAATGAGACTCACGCGTCCTACGACAGTTTGCATTACACGCTACTTTTCCCATACGGGGAACCAGGTTTTCACAGTAATATCAAACGTGAAACGACCGGCACGCGTAAACGCATGAATGTCACACTGAGAGAGTATTACGCTCACAGGTGGATTGCTTCTTTTTTGTTAAAGAATTTTCAGTTATAAGAAATAACTCTAGAATTTCTTCTAATTGCTTTTTTCGCGAATTAAGAATGCACGTACGAGAGTCGACGTTGCACATATTTGGCTCTGGGCGAATCTTTCTACAATACATCGTGGATATGGGCGCCAAAATAGAAAGCTATAGACTGAACTTCATCCGGAACCATCAATCTCAGCTGCGTGCCGAACTTTATTCAGGTTTCTTCTTGAAAA
Organism: Daptonema setosum; assembly: GCA_964036265.1. Taxonomy (NCBI): domain Eukaryota; kingdom Metazoa; phylum Nematoda; class Chromadorea; order Monhysterida; family Xyalidae; genus Daptonema; species Daptonema setosum. The sequence continues at coordinate 29,815,272 of OZ038446.1, read as the reverse complement.
AAAAGATATTGTTTGAAGTTTTTGATACTTTAACAGGTACTTTAAACGAGACGACAATTTAAAAACAGGTATCGTGGATGCTGTTGCCAGTGGCGATAATGACCCAAAAAAAGTGGGACAAAGAGTCGTACTGCCTGCCACATTTACTGGCTCTGATCGTCATGTCCACCAGCTCTATCAGGACAGCATGGCCATAGTGAGTGAACCATAAATAAAAAATATTATAAGTTATTACAGTAAAAACAATGAAAGAAATATCTTTCTAGGTAAGAAAGTAAGGGGCACCTGACGTATTTTTGACTATAACCGCCAACCCAGCATGGACTGAAATAACTGACAAGTTATCTTTGTGCTTTAGCCGTCACTCAAAAGAATATTGATTTTTTCTTTCACTTCACATATAAATTAGTACGAAAATTTAGAAAACTTGCTTCCGGGACAATCGGCATCAGAAAGACCCGACTTAGTGTGCCGAGTGTTTCAATTGAAGTTGAAAAGTTTCTGTCATGACATCTTCACTGTTGGAGTCATCGGTTCCGTTGTCGCCAGAATTCAATGCATTGAGTTTCAAAAACGCGGCTTGCCCCATTCTCACATATTGGTAACGTTCAATGCGGTTTGTCAACATAATTTTTATAACGTCATTTGTTGACTGAGAATTGTAAATGTATATCAACAGTAACCATGAATAGAAAGGATGAAACTTCAGCCCCACAAACTACGAACGCCAGAAGACGTAAATTCTCTGGTGCGGGCTGAAATCCCTGATCCGGACACCGAACCTGTTCTTTACTCCTTGGTAAAAAAGTTTATGTGTCATGGTCCCTGTGGGGCGGAAAATCCCAACAGTCCATGCATGCAGGATGGGGTTAGAGTATAGAATATCATATAGAGTTTATAATCTAAACATAAATATAGTTATTCTCTTAAAATCAAGATGTCCTTTAATAGAAACTTTCAAGTTACTGTATTTGGAATACTGTTATTTAATCTATTTTAAGTAGATAATAGAGGAGAGTGATAACGCAAGTAATTACAGCAATGCCGCCACCGATTCCCCCGACCGTTTACAACCCATACAAGTTTCACAGACGGCTATCCCGTGTATAGAAGGCTGAATAATGGTCGTACAGTGACTCTTAACCGAGGTGGTAAAGAGGTGCATCTGGACAACAGTTGGGTTGTTCCATACTGCCCGTTTCTGCTGTTGAGGTATAGAAAAATTACCCATCACTTTATGAATAATAAGTACAGTGTTTAATGCTCAACAGGTATCAATGCCACATTAATGCCGAAGTGTGTGGTACGATTCGGGCAGTGAAGTACTTACATAAGTACCTGTATAAAGGAGGGGATCGGACGTTGATCAAACTGTCAACAACCACTGATAAAGATGTGTCACATGGTGTGGATGAAGTACAGGTTTACACATGACTTTTTAAAATGCTACTGTATTCATCTGATAAACAAAAATAAAATTCAGCGGTACCTCGACTCGCGCTGGTTGTCAAGTCATGAAGCGGTGTGGCGAACTTTGGAGTACAAACTCCATGATAATTCTCCAAATGTAATTCGTTTGGCCATACATTTGGAACATCAAGAATTTGTACATTTTCGTGAAGATGGGGGTGAGTAAAGCCGGCTTTCTTTTCCAACTTAAGAGGAAGGTTAAACCAATAAAAATGAAATTAATAACCAATTTTCAGAATTGCAAGACATTGCACAGTATGGTCCACCAAAAACTACCCTCACATCGTGGTTTGCTGCCAATCAAAAGTACCCTCAAGGCAGGAATCTCACGTATCTGGAATTTTGTACAAAATTTTGGTATACACCAAACAAAGTGTGGACTCCAAGGAAAAGTTTGTTTTAGTGAGAAGATTAAGTGAAGTAAGTAAAGTAAAAATATATATTTTTATACTATAATACAGCTGGTACGGCAGCGACTGTCGGGCGCATGCGAACGGTACAACCTAACCAGACCGAGCTTTATTATCTTCGATTGTTGTTATGCCATGTGGTTGGTGCGCAATCCTATGAAGACGTTCGCACTGTGGATGGAGTGATTCATTCAACGTTTCATGGAGCTGCAGTGGCGATGGGAATCGCAGTCAATGACAACGAGTGGAAGCTTTGTTTACAGGAGGTAAAGTCAATTCAGTGCACCCGTTAATATACCTGTTCAATGCAGCTATGTACAGTATTCTATGTATACTACATTTCCAGGCAATTGAATAGAAAAGTTGCCGACAGCTAAGATTGCTTTTTTGCACTATCCTTGAATTCTGCCTCACTGAATCCGGCACTGATCTGTGGGATGCATTTAAGGTTATTGGATAGTTGTGATGATGGGTTTTAAAAATACTGTTGCTACAATTACGCAATTTCTCAGTTCGACTTATTGGAGGACATACTGCATTCGAGGCGACGTCATGTACCCGAGGCAACATTTGATGATATAGTCAACGAAGGACTCATTGAAATCAACTCAATTTTAACAGGTATAATTGTAGACGAATTAAAATTTATCTAATCAGAGGAAAGCGAAATCTTTACAAACGTTTAGGATTTGGGCGATCACTGGAAGACTTCGCTGGAATGCCACAACTGGACAACCAAACGATCAATCAAGAAATAGTGAATGAAAGGTGAGAAAAACAGTGTGGGTTTGCAACAGGTGCTTTTCGAAAATTTGAACGCGCGCCAAAATATTACGCCAGAATTTTTGCGTACTAAAAAAACTTTTTGATAACAAGAAACGTTGAATAAGTTATATTCATTATATGGAAGGTATATAATATGATTAATCAGCCATACTATGTGCAAAAAACTACAAAAAGCATTTACGTAATTTAGGAGTCACACCATAGTAAACATCGAAGAACGACTCCAACAACTAAATGACGAGCAGACTCAAGTTTATCAAACAATCGATAATGCAGTCACAAGTAAAAGTGGTCAAATGTTCTTCATCGATGCGCAGGGAGGCTGTGGCAAGACATTTGTATTGAATGTCATCATCGATTCCTTACGTGCCAAAGGTACATGTTCAAGTTTAAGTACACATTACCAATGTTTAACGCCTTTTTTGACTTGAAGGATTCATCGTTTTGGCAACTGCCAGCAGCGGCGTTGCCGCGATTCTGCTGAATGGTGGCCGAACAGCGCATAGTACATTCCGTATGCCAGTGACACGCATGGACATCAATTCACGATGTGCCATCAAATCACAGTCAAAAAGGGGTGATCTCATTAGATGTGCTGATCTATTGATATGGGACGAGGCCCCGATGACCTCTTGGATGCACATCCGTTGTGTTGACAAAAGCCTTCAGGTTTATTATTTGAAAATCACAACTAATTTTTCAAGTTGAAGCACGTTGTTCACCTATCGTCACCATTACAGGACCTGACTGGAAGTACTTCACCCTTTGGGGGGAAAGTAATCGTTTTCGCTGGAGATTTCCGGCAAACTCTTCCTGTTATTCCACGCGTTAGTATTTGTAGGTTAAAGTAGCTGTAGGTAAAACGAATAAACCGGAGTAACTCTTTCTAGGCCAGTCGTGATGAAACGATACGGCAATGTCTTAAGTTTTGGGAACACTGGCAGGAAATCATGCAGCTGAAGCTAAATAAGAACATACGAGTGGAGAAGATCACGACGACAGCCAACAAAGTGGCCCAGAGTGAATTTATTGAGTGAGTTTGGAAAAAAGTAGTAACATACATATGTACGTACGTATGTAATTCGAAAAGGCATTATTTGAGTGCATACTATTTTTATCATTACTTTCTGTATACACCGAGCAAAATAAGTTTTCAAATAAAGATCGTAACTTTATGAGAAAAAGTTAGCTTGAAAATTACGTGGCATGTTAATATCAACTGATACATATTCGTTTTATGTAGGTTCCTAACGAGCATTGGTAACGGCAATCATGGGGAACACGTTCACGAACTTGGCCACATTATAACTGCCGTCCCCATATGCATGCAGTGCGAATCTGTGGAGGATCTCATAAACTTTGTTTACCCGAATTTCGTGGGGCCGGGAAACGAAAATTGTGCAATATTAGCACCGAAAAACGAACAGGGATGTTTCAAAACATGCTTTTGAGAGCCATTTAAGAATTTTTTTTTAGTAATTTCAGGTGGACTCAGATATATTGGAACGGGTGCCTGGCGTAGAGCGCGTTTACCTGAGTATTGACAGCGTAGTCGAGGATGAGTGCCAAACACAGTACCCTCCCGAGTATCTCAATAGTGTTAATTTTGGCGGTCTTCCTCCTCATAGGTACTTAATTTTTATATAACTTATTATTATAATAACCACTATTAAGTAAAAAAACTTGATACGAAAAATTTTAATTATGTTTTAGACTGAGTTTGAAACCTGGGGTCCCCATCATTTTACTACGAAACTTGAATCCAGCTGGTGGTCTCGCGAACGGCACACGTCTCATTTGTGTAAATCTGCAGGTCAGCTTTTCATGAATTTGATTCCAAAAAATTCGAATGGTTTTCTCTAACTGCTGTTATTATATCAATAAACTTTTGTTCATAGCAACACTCGATCCAAGCGCGTATTGTGACTGGGCCAAAGACCGGCGATGTGGTGATTATACCACGAATAAAACTAACACCCTCTGATGCAAGACTGCCTTTCACATTGAAACGGCATCAATTCCCCGTAAAGTTGAATTATGCCATGACGATCAATAAAGCACAAGGGCAAACTCTGGAAAGAACGGGTCAAACAGTGATAGACAAATTATGTAGGATTAATGAGTGTAAAATATGTTTCTTCAGGTTTGATGCTGAGTTCGCCATGTTTTTCGCACGGCCAACTGTATGTAGCTATGTCTCGAGTGGGTTGCAAAGACAACATAAAGGTGAGGGATCGAGTGAATGGCATAACAAACAGAAATGTTATAACAACTATTCAGGTATACGCACCTCAACAACCCGACGGATTGAAACAAAATGAAACAATGAACATAGTTTATGATGAGGTGATTGGACATACGAAACAATGAGTTCATATTGACATGTCATATAATGAGAATACACTGTACTTGACAAAATTATATATGTATGTACGTTAATGTATGTATGTCGCTATCAATGCCTTCTAATAACCTGTGATTGTGTAGAAATAAATATATTTCAATCATTAGCAACAATGAAAAAAAAACGTGAATTCATTTGTCAGAAAGCAAATAAAGTAGAAAAAGACGCATCAAACTGATTATATTCGTCAATTGAGTTTTCGGAGTGACATTAAAAACGATAAAAACTATTGGGTGACTTTTATTTTGTTTTCAGGTAATGATAATAAGAAACTAATATAAAGTCGACGGGTTTCGTATGAGTTTAGATACGATAATTGAGCTGTGTAAACTTAACACTCAGTTGCGTAGCAACGGGTTCACCCTAGTCTATATAATTAAAATCCATGTCCGTTTGTGTGTATGTGTGTCACGCTCTGCTCTATATAAGATACAAACGAAACGCTGAGATTCTCTTTTTATCATTTGAAACCCATTGGTTTGTTCATCGTCGCCCTCCTGATCGAAAGATTAAAACAAATCATCACATACCCTTCAACATTCCAAAAACTTACCTCAACCGACGCTTTCTCAACTCACCTTTAATGTACCTCAATTATCCATGAGGTCAAGATAATTAAAATGTAGTTTAACATTTATGATCGGTTTATTCGAATTCTATCGAAATGTTCCATTCTCATAATTAATCATACTAGGGTAAACCCGTTGCTACGCAACTGTTTGTTAAATTTACAAAGCTAATTATTTTGAAATAAATATCATAAAACCCGTTGTTTAAATAAGTTAAACTTGCCCGATTCATTAAAATCTTACTTACATCTTTGTTTGGATGTTAGTTCAAATACAAAATAACACTAATCAAAAGTACGTTACATCAATTACATTACATCACAAAATTCGTGTAAAAAATCAGAGCAACCCGTGAAAATTGAACAACTTAATAGCGCCTATTTTTTTTCGATAGACTATTATCATTTCACCCGTCCCGTTGCAAACCATAACATATTTTCATTACCCGACCTCTAATCCATGAAGAGTAGTAGTAACTTTTAAATAACTTGACCCGACCCGTAATCAGAATATGATAAGCTTGAATAATTTGACTTGTCTTAAGATAATGTCTTTTCTTCTCATTCACAATTTAAATCATGTGTTATTCATATTTACTGTGATATTCAAGTGTAAGTGCTACAAATAAAGTAGAAAAAATTGCTAACTAGTAACTCACGCTACTTCAGATCACCCAGTTTAGGCAAGACCGTCAAAACAAGAAACATCAGCGTCAAATGCGATACTAGCCTCATTCAGGTGCACGTGCACTGCAATCGGCTTGCATCAGGGCTATTTTCAATGAAATGATTATAACTACCGATAAAGGAGGTTTGAATGTGATAAATAAATGTATAGCATAACTTTCAGTGTTTTCATCGAAAATAGCCCGGATGCAAGCCGATTGTGGTCAATGCCCGTGCACTTGAACAATGCTGGTAGCGCATAACGCTAATTTTCATGTTTTGACGGTCTTGCCTGTTCTAGGTAATCTGAAGTAGCGTGAATCACTAGTTAGCAGTTTGTTCTACTTTATTTTTAGCACTTACACTTGATTATCACAGTAAATATGAATAACACATGATTTAAATTGTGAGTGAGGGGGAAAACAAGCCTAAAAAGTAAAAAAAAACGTGTGTTTTTTTACGTTTGTGTGTATAACTCGTGAAATTTTAGTCTGAGAACAAAACGGAGGGCATTTTTGGAAAGTTCAGGTAATTTCCAATCTGACCATTATTGTTCCGTTGTAATATTATGATTTTACACACGCGAAAAAGACGGCCGAAAAGTGTACATAAACTTTTGGGCCACCCTGTATACTGTTCTAGAACCTAAACGGTCTATTTTAGATAACGTAAGGCAGCTTTTAATTCACTGTATTACTGAATCAGGGGATTGTTTACATCATTCTGTTAACTATAAAATGAGTTTTATAAGAAAAAATTTAAGGGGCTGGCGAACGATCCCTGTTCTCATGATATTTTTCTGTAGTTCAATACTTGAAAATCCTTATTTAGTGATGATCTGAGAGATGTTCACATAATCTACATAATATTTGTTCACACATAAAAAAGTAAAAGATAATCAACTAAAAATGCCCTGAAGGCATGGGGAGTAACGAATATGGTTCGATCCTGGCAAGTCCAATTTTGAAAAAGTAAGAGGCAAGAAAGTTGTCGGATCCGCCACGATGATCCGACTAATGGAATGCTGTACCCAACCAAGGCAGATGCTGTTCCGGCCGATGTTTGGGTTGTTCGCACGGAGTGGTCGGCCGGACGCATCTGCTTGGGGGCAGCTGGGGCAATTAGCTAGTAAGCTTATCAGCCAGTAAAAGCCGATGCATCCGACAGGCCACACGCACATATGTACAAATGATTCATTTACATAATTCGATTTGTGAATTCTATAATTTGTCTTCGTTGTAATATTTGTTATAGTTAATCAAGCTGTTCCTTGTTATAAATTAGTTTGAGAACACAATTGTTTTAATTCATATAATCATTTTCATTATGCTACAGTTCTGATTGAGTTACTTGATATATTTAGTTCTCGTCATGATTTAAAAAAATGTACTTGTATCATAATATCTTTTCAAGTTTATTGTTTTTAAGTTGTCTTTTTCGGTTTAATATGTAAGGTTTTCACCAATATAACTTGAGGTTCGACAATAATAAAGGGTTTTATAATTATATAATAATCATACGTTTTGTAAAAAGTTTTATTCTCTTAATTTAGATAGTCTGATCGTGAAAAAGCGTGAAACAAGATTTGCGATGAATCACGAAAAAACGTGTACTTCATTAAATCACGAATCAAACCCACGTAACATATTTGGAACTTTTGGGTAAAAACGGAATCCTCTGTATTCCGTCTAGCTAGTTCTGAGCAAAGATATATGTTCTTCTGTTTGTGTGACCAGTCTGCCACGACGCATATTTCCAAAACCCAGTAATTTTTCAAGAATTTGTCCCATACACTAAATTTTATGAGGTATGTGACCACTGAAATACCACCGCTGCGCGGGCCTAACGCGCTTGTCCTCGCTCCCGCTCGGACAAGCCAGCTGTAACGGTGCGGATTTCTTCTATTGGAATCAGACTGAACTGAGTCAGCTGGTTTTGGCGGCGATTCAAATAAATCCGACTTTCTACGAGTTCACGAGCTCGTTTCTCCAAAATTTTTACTAATAGGCCGGTACCCGTGTAGTATTTAGACGTATGAAGATGAAGGTGGTTTCCGCTAGAGGGAGAACCACAGTTCTGTTCAGACTAGCTGAATGAGAACTTTTGATGTACTTTAATAGCCTGTCCGGAATTTACCAGATGAGGAACAACAAACTTATACTTCCTGTCTGTATTTAACAGATGAGGATTCCTTATTCCTATTGTCCCGTCTGTATGAACAGATGAGGACTTCCTATACTTAATGTCCTGTCTGAGTGGGCAGATGAGGACTTTCTATTAGTTATGCGTTCCCCACGGGAATGGCATGCGATGAAGTTATCCCTACCAAATCTGCGTCGTGCAGAAATGGCTACAATAATCAGGCGCTCGGACCTGATTTCTGCCCTTTTAACTGCGGCCTTGACCTGTGACTGCGCAAAGTCTAAAAAAGAACGTTGTTCTCAACTGAACTTGACTAAATTATTACAATATATTATTTATTACAGGTGTGTACGTTTCCCCTGAGGAAAACGCCAAAATTCTAATTTGAAAGGATTAAACCGATACCTTTGAGTGTATAGGTTATAATTTAAGTTTATTAACGGTGATTTGCTATTGCGCACCAACGCACTGCATCAATTATTGTGAGAAATGAGGATCACTCAAATTATATAAGCAAACATTGATGAAATAATAATTAAATCGACATCAGATTAGAATGAAACATTAGAGCCAAATCAAACGAAATGAAAACAACTAAAAACCTGTCAATCGAGACGGGGAAGCTCACATACCCGTAGGCAAATCGGAGCGGTGGTACGGCACAAGGGTTGGGCCGGGTAAAAATAAATATTTCAACCAGAAAATAAATATAATTTTTTGAGTACGGCTTCAACGACCGTAAATTTACCACAAAACACGCCCGAGCCACAACTGACTCTTTTCGTCAGTGCGCATCACTTTTATTCGTCGGCCAGCTGGCCCAAGTGCAGGGGATTATCGGAGACTAAGCGGGGCGGCTTATCGATTATTGTATTTCGACGTACTCGGCCGTCATTGGTCAGAATCGAATTTAACGCTATTATGATAGGTCAAATCTTCACACTCTTACACACCCCTCTGTTTTTTGGCAAATGCCAATTTGCCACACTTCAAGCTTGGGTGTGTGGAAGATTGAGGAAGGTGTTATTTGGGGTAGTTCTGGATTCGGGTCAGGGAGGGTCTGATTGACAGGATTTAAGCCTTGTATCGAAACTAATAATAAGTAATAATACAAGGTAAATAATAATGTCATGTGTATGAATGTAATGGATCACTGAGTGTCAATATTATACGGGATTAGCAATAATTTATAATGATGATTTTATCAGTAATTTATGATGATGAAAAAATCGAATGGACACATCCAAACCGATTTTCATCCCTCTTGCTAACGCAGCAATCAGACAGGCCAGCACTCGCCCCATGCTTGAAACCGTTATTTGCTCCAGAGAGAGATACCTTAAGAACATCGGTATGATAAAATAAAGTGCAATGTACAACAGCGGTACATTATAGTGCACGACGACGACGCAACATACACAAATGTTCAGCATCTTTATCCAAAGTTATAACAGTCAGTCACGGGGACAGAAGTACGAGCTGACTGGAATTGCCGAATTAGGCTTATGGATGGGATGGATACCGGACGAAGGATATGGTAGATAAATAGCATATCGAATAGCATGACGACATATTGTAGGATATGGCAATGAATCAATAGAAGTATAACATGGAATATAGTCATACATAGCAATGTATTGTTGTAACGAATTTATATTAAGAGACATACGTATCATAGAATAAGTGATACAAAGGCTTTAGGATGGGATAATCGGATTTATGTGGAGTAACATAATCCTTCGATCAAGGTGTTGTCATCACCTGATTCAATGATTGTTGTTGGTAAATGATGATGAGTCCTTCATGTTGGTGCTTGATAGCAGACCAGCATCTCGTTGCTTCTATGCAAGATAAAACTTGACTCTAGAAGTGGGCCCGTCAAGATTGTTGAACTTCGAGTGACGGTTATGTGGCATTGATGGATAGTTTGTAGCTTGATGTGGACTCATGTATAGTTTGTGACGATGGTATGGATGGACGAGCACGGATGGTATTGGTGTTGGTCTATTAATAGTACCACCAGATTTATACTTAGCCATGGGGCCTTCGGCATTAGATGCCAGGGTGCGCTGGTGTTTTTCTGATGGATTGCGACTTGGATTCATCAGAGTTGACATGGTCGGCATGCTAAAACCGGTGTCTGCATGATCCGATAATTTGTCTTTGGATGTGGTTTTATACACGGTGGCGGCATTGATGTTCGCATGGAACGGCAGTACCGACCACAATGATTTTTTCCTGATGTTGTTCGTTGTATCAGGCACAGCCACCAATGTGCGCTTTTTTATGTTGTTATTGTTGTTGTTCTTGCAAGTGGTATACAACATTCTGCCACATGCCGGCATTTTAGGAACAGCAGGTTTGTTGGTCGCTGCATGAACTGACGGTATGTTTTGCCGTGGTTTGCCCTTGATAGTGTCAATAAACGGCGTGAGGTTGCATGTTTGGTTGGTGGTGGAATTATGGCAGGGTAACCTAGGGCAGTCGTGTGAGCTCTTGTTTTTACTAGGCATGAGCACAGGTGATGTTCTGGTGTTAACACAGCTTTTCGATTCGGTGTCTTCTGATCTTCTGTTGACTACCAGTGTCTGGTGGTAAACTGGTGTTTGGGAAGCTCTGCTGGTGACTTTCAGAGTCAATGGTATGTGTTGCCGTAGTACAGAGGCGGACAAAAAGATAGAACCACCCTTCATTTTCGTGATTTTTTCAATTTTTGCAATTTAGTTTTGATTTGGTGGCCCTGAAGAGGGCCGTTGGGTTAGGGTAAGGATCTCACAAGATCAATAAAGCAATTCTGCGTTCAGTATTTGGTTGAACGACCGTCAGCCTTGATGACCGCCTGGCAACGCCGACTCATCGATTCGACCAGGTGGCGGCAGCGGTCGGGTGTGATTCGGTTCCAGCCTGTTTCTACTCGCTGCCACAGCTCCTCCTTGTTGCTGGGGCGTTTCAACCTTACGTAATCCTCCACGTCGTTCCACAGATGTTCGATTGGATGGAGATCAGGGGTATGCGCTGCCCAGTCGAGAGTGTTAAAGTCCTGGTCAGCCAGCCAGTCCTTGACGATGCGAGCCGTGTGCTTGAGATCGTTGTCGTGCTGGAAAACCCACAAGCGGTTGCCGAAATCTGCCTGGCACCCGGCAGCATCGTCTCCTGCAGTATTTGGGAGGTACTGCTCCTTCAGCATGATGCCTTCGATGAGTCGGATGGGTCCGGGACCAACAGCCGACATGCAGGCCCAGACCATGATGTTGCCGCCACCGTGTTG
>OZ038446.1:29743219-29803358 GCA_964036265.1 Daptonema setosum | reverse complement strand
ACAGTGCTGTGCCGATCAAATAGAATTGTAGATGTAGTCCCATTAATTGTTCAGACACGTCATGGATGAGACAATAATGCTCATACTGTTCCAACCAGCTCAGGAACGAATTTTCCATCCCTCTGTGGAAAATTTATCCAGTCTGATCAGGTGTGCATGTTTCTGCAGATCAGCTCGCAGGTGTGGGTGGTAAGCCAACTGCTGACGCACATGTTTCATCCATGGTGACGTGCTAGGATGTGGTTTGGAATGGCGGTATCAGTTTCTGTAGCTCCTCATCAACTATTTGTTGTATAATGATCTTATCAGCCAAAGAAAGCGTTGAGCTGGGTGTATGGGTTGATATCGTGTGAATTCATCGTCTGGTATGACGGATAAATCATTTGATAGTTAGTCCCGACCAGCTCTGATGGAATGCCACTATTCACATTACTGTTCATATTGTCACCGACGGGAGAACATGAGAGTATGTTGTGATGATGTGGTAATTCGATGGTTAGTTGTTGAAGTTAGCTGATTTGTACCCGTAGTTGTAGTTGATGGCAACGGGGTAGCATATGAGGTTCCGTATGGGGGATTATTTCATGACCGATGATATGATGATCTGCAGGCTCATACGAGTTCATAGAGGTGTCATGACTCAGCTGTTGGGACTCATGTGAAGTTGTGAGCGACGGCATGTCACTGTAGTACTTATTAATCACATTAGGACTGGGAGACGACTGATGGTAGGTGTCGTTCGGAATCGTCATTTGATCTCCATATCCGGAGTCAGTATTGCAGGTCACGTGTGACATGGTATGTAACGATGAATCAATGATAAGTCGTAACATATACTTGTGATGAGTTGTCTTAAATTGAAGTTGGCTTTTGGGAATCTGGTGACCGTCGATAATCAGTTGGGATAAGCCAATTAAGACAGTTAGTCACAGTTGTGGCCTTTGGGTGATATATATTGAAGCGGTTATGGGTTGAACGTTAATAATAGTTTATGGTATGTAGCTTGCTGTAGGGTTGTGTTATAACTATATAACGATTAACGATTTGCATGACGAGTCTTCATTGATGATTATAGAATTGATGATAATGATGCGAGTAGTGATTGGTGATCAGGTAGAACCGAATGAATGGGATCCGAGATGTGAAGCGAATAACGATGATAGTTTATATTGATGGTGTCTCTCGTGAGATCGAATAGAGTGCAGATTTCAGTAGGTCACCCAATCCAATATAAACCAGGTAGTGTGTTGTGACGAAGATGTGGTAGATTGTGACTACAAGTGGTCTGGAATATAAAACTCGTGTTGGGTTGGGATAATAGTTGTGAAATTATGAGGTTAACCAATGATAGTTTACAGGCGGCGCAACTTTTTGTTACTGCTTTGTAATCAATATGTAACGGTAGAGGTCTTTAAAAAGACTGGGAACATGTAACGGTAGAGGTCTTTAGAAAGACAGGGTTATGAGGGCCGACGGGTATTTCTATAACTCGATCACGTAGGGATCGCAAATAACCAACGTTGCTGTAAGTATTCACGAGGTTAATTAACCAGATTTAGGAGTCACAAATGTGATCGGGTTTAAATAAAGGAAGGTGTGTCTTCAATTTTATTCACCGGAGCCTTCTGTCGATAATCAGTGAGTCCAATAATTTTAGGAAATTATTGTCACTGGTGGGTAATCACTGGTGAGTACTATCCCCTTTGGATAGTACTGTACATTGCTTGTGTTAGAGGTACAGCTGACTCGGGGAATAACACGGTTCAATGAATTGATTGTGATGGTGATACAATGTTGAATTCGGTGGTATATGATGTAGATGTGATGAGTAACTGTAATGGATTGTGTTGGGATTACTGAAGTTTGGGTAGACTGGGTGTGAATCATTCACTTTGTGTTGTATGGTGGGGACAAATGCAACCGTAATTGAGGTAAAACCAATATTCCACAGAATAATGACTGGAATATCATGGGGTAGTTGGGTTAAGAAGTAATATTCCACAGGCACAGAGTAATGATTGGAATGTTATTATGTATTTGGAGTATTATTCCACTGACTGAATAGCAATTGGGATATCATCGGAGTAATGCTATCGATGGCAGAATAGTGCCGCTGGGTCCCGGACGTTTGGACCCCGTCTCGATTGGACCCCGGATTTTATGTCTCGATTGGACCCCTAGATTTCAGTAGCGCTGTGGGTCCAATCGAGACATTTCAAAACGTCTCGATTGGACCCTGAAACGGCTGTCTCGTTTGGACCCTGCGGCGTCAAGGCAACATTAACGCTGCCGGGGTCCAAACGTCCATTGTGTTATGAACAGCGGATGAACGAGATAAAGTAAAGCGTAACTCTTTTATCAGGACTAATTTATCCCGCAAGCATTTTTCTTCGAAATACAATATGCACCCACTTTTAAAACTCAGTTTGTTGTATTTTATACAGTTTTGTTGGTTTTAAGTTTTTAAATAAAGTTAGCTTTTTCTCGAGTTACCGTAGTCCGAGCCACTTCATTTTCACACCGATGATATAATAGACACTCGGCTACAATATGCACCATCTTTGAAAACTTAGTTTACAGTATTTCATACAGTTTTGTTGGTTTTAAGTTTTTAAATAAAGTTAGCTTTTTCTCGAGTTACCGTAGTCCGAGCCACTTCATTTTCACACCGATGATATAATAGACACTCGGCTACAATATGCACCATCTTTGAAAACTTAGTTTACAGTATTTCATACAGTTTTGGTGACTTGAAGTTTTTAAATAAAGTTAGCTTTTTCTCGAGTTACGGTTGTCCAAGCCACTTCATGTTCACACCGATGATAGAATAGACACTCGGCTACAATATGAACCCTCTTTGAAAACTTAGTTTACAGTATTTCATACAGTTTTGTTGGTTTGAAGTTTTTAAATAAAGTTAGCTTTTTCTCGAGTTACCGTAGTCCGAGCCACTTCATTTTCACACCGATGATATAATAGACACTCGGCTACAATATGCACCATCTTTGAAAACTTAGTTTACAGTATTTCATACAGTTTTGTTGGTTTTAAGTTTTTAAATAAAGTTAGCTTTTTCTCGAGTTACCGTAGTCCGAGCCACTTCATTTTCACACCGATGATATAATAGACACTCGGCTACAATATGCACCATCTTTGAAAACTTAGTTTACAGTATTTCATACAGTTTTGTGACTTGAAGTTTTTAAATAAAGTTAGCTTTTTCTCGAGTTACGGTTGTCCAAGCCACTTCATGTTCACACCGATGATAGAATAGACACTCGGCTACAATATGTGCCGCTGTAGACCAGTTGGATTTACGAACTACTGTTTTACTCGTTCTACTGTTGTTGATAAAAGGTACTTCAGTGCAACGGTTTGGGATTTCAAACGAGTTACATACGTTGAGTTAATGGTATGTAAGACGACATGTAAAGTACACTGTGTAACAATACATATGGGATAATTTTGGGATTATTTTGCGGCTTCTGTGTGTGTTGATAACGTCACGTGGAGAGGAAGTTCCCTGATTCAGTGTTTCATGATATCAAGTTTTTCCGAATGTAATCCCTTGTGGTTTGTTTCAAATGAAATTTACCATTCACAATAAATCAAGTCATTCCCATGTAGTATAATGTAATATGTTGTCATTCAAATCATATATTCCATGTTCATGACCACTTTTCGATGTATGAATGAACTTAGAGATACGCATCAATGGATTACGTATGTTTGTAGTAGTCGATTAGTTGTATAGGGATGTTGTAATAGGGAGCCAAGTAATTGTATAACAAGTATAACAATGATCAGTGATGTCGATGGGTGATTAGGGATGAGGCAGCAAAACAGTGTGCTGATTAAATGCAATTCAAATGATATGGCGCAAGTATCATATGCTAGGAATCACTGTTTTGTGATACTCGACTCAGGTCTGGTGGGTAGTTATGCTTTATGAGCAAGATCAATTTGCTGAATCGACCTAGACGTTTACGTGAATTTGGATTATTAATGAAGTGTTATAATCCGAGCAATATAAAACCAGATTGGATATTATATTGGAATGGGAAGAGGAATTGTCAATCAATTGATGCAAGGAGAGACAATTTATTTTGGCAGTTGCTTTTGTAGAATCCCGAAAGATTCAATCAAGTAACACGGACGTTGGGTTTCGTATGTTGTTTACAGAATAATATGTTTGGGGTCTTTATAGTTGAGGATAAAGCGATGAGTTGGTAATGTATGATGATGGTTGCATGTCTGGAGCATGAGGGTTTTGATCAACTCAAATACTGTTGTTTAACTCATTTGCTTTATTCCGAGCAAATAATTTATCGGGTATTGGGTAGGAATTATCACGTAGTTAATAACTGTAGTGTAGATGCTGGTGTAGACTATGTGTATAATATGAATACTGACTGGGAATATATTCAATCTGCCGTTCGTAGGTTATATTGATGTAAGTTTACTCATTGGTTATATTGATGTAAATTTACTCAATGATACCTTGCGGTGTTAAATCACTTCATTCCCATTTTACAGTGTGTCACACAAATTATTCCATTTTATAGATGTATCACGCAAAGCATTCAATCATACATTTCCCAATGGTTATTTATGATCAATCTTTGATGTTGCTGCCCCAATACAGTCAAACCATGCGTTCATACAGTTATACTTCTCATGTGCTATGAACATTGGCATTTATTATATAAACATGCGTGTGTGTATAGATATCTAATTGGTGTGTGCTACTTTCATAACACCATAATATGATAAAATATTATCACCGGTTGGACCAGTTGCCTCAACAGGGCTCAGGCATCAATAACAACAGCGCAGTTATTCAACAACCGGGTGCACCACAGTTCACTATGAACGATGCTTGCCAACAAAACAATACACGCGGTAATGGGGGGGGGGGGGGGGTCAGCGAAACAACCGTGCGAAACTTGTTGCTACTTGTTAGCCAACAATAAAACAATACGCACACGCAGGCGCAAGCGGATGGAGAAGAGGGGGAAGGGGTGAAAATGTTGCACAAATTTTAAAATTTGTTTTACTATAGCACTCACTCACACGTGTGCACTAGTCAACAGTGCAATAGGGGGGGGGGGGGGCTACGGTACAGCACAGTGTGCATTAAATAGCGTGTGTAGTGATGGGGATGGAGGGAGCAAGCCCAGACAGGGTTCCCAAAATTTATATGTCGTTGGGGAAAATACACCTATACCAAAGCGATCGCTCAAAGGTATATGATGCTTAATTGATGATGATTCAAGGGAACGTATAGTATGTAGATGGTGCACGCATGCACGTTGCTGCAACACAGATATTGTGTTATGTTAGCGGATGACGGGGCACTGCAATGGCAGGCAAAATTAGGAATGCACTCCCTTGGTGCAACAATACTATATCAGGTATAATAAGTAGACGTCAAATAACGCCGGACAAATTTTAAAATTTGTCAATGATGGGTAAAGGTGATGTGATGTTTCAATGAAACAATGAACTGCTGGTCACCTGTCTTAAGGAAAATGCAGTCGGGAAATGTAGACGAAGAAAATGTAGACATCAAATAACGACTGGACAAAATTTAAAATTTGCCGATGATGGGTCGAAGGTGATGTGATGTTTCAATGAAACGATCAACTGAGTGTCACCCGTCTTGGGGAAAATATAGTCGAGAAATGTAGACGTCAAATAACGACTGGACAATTTGAAAATTGGTCGATTATGGGTTAAAGGTGTCGTGATGTTTCAATGAAACGATCAACTAAGTGTCACCCGTCTTGGGGAAATGTAGATGGGGAAAATGTAGACGAGACAGTAGCCGGGGAGCATATTTCCAGAAACTATAAAGTTTTTTTTCACCAGTAAAACTTTTCCCTGAACTATCATGGACGGTTTCGAACAAGTGAACAAATAAAAAAATTGAAAAAAAATAAATAAAAAAAAATGTTTTTTTTGGTAGAATTTTTACTCTCAGAAATTTAAGCTTGCTTTGCTGATTTTTTTCATGTATTCTTTATGGAAATACGTTGATTATTGAATGGTTAAAATAGCTTTCAAAGTTTGAATTAAATTTGAAAAATTATTTTTAACCTTTTTTCAATCAATTTTTAATCAACGTATTTCCATAAGAAATACATGTTATAAAAGTACCATTCATGAGTGTTTTACCTGTTAAGTCATGGCTAATGGTTCGGCTCGTGGTGACATGAAAAACCACGCTGGACACCTCCGCTTCGCGGTGCTAACGGTCCAAGGCGGGGGCATAAAACTTAGGTTGCAGTGTCGGCTTAGGCTTAGGCTTAGCCTTTGAAGAAGGGCTCGGGCGCTACGCGCCCAAGCCCTTCCCAAACGCTAAGCCTAATCCTAAGCCTAAACTGAAAACTAACTCTTAGCCTCATACTCGGCGATCTCGCTTAGAACGAACAGTCTGTGATAACGACTAAGCCGAAGCCATACAAACAATGGGAACTTTCAATGTAAATGAAAACGCTAGAATGGGAAAGTTTCTTCATAACTAAATTTTTATAAAAATGAAAACTTCAACAAGAAAATAATTTAAAAAAAAATTAATTTTTATTGGATTTTTTTTTATTCGGTCATTTGTGCGAAACTATGTTTTTGTGAATTCATAATAGTTCTGAGAAAAGTTTTACTGGTGAAAAAAACTTTATAGTTTCTGGAAATATGCAGCCGGGGAGAGAGCTCGATGGTGGGACCTCCAATTGTAACGGTGCGGATTTCTTCTATTGGAATCAGACTGAACTGAGTCAGCTGGTTTTGGCGGCGATTCAAATAAATCCGACTTTCAACGAGTTCACGAGCTAGTTTCTCCCAAATTTTTACTAGTAGGCCGGTACCCGTGTAGTATTTGGACGTATGAAGATGAAGGTGGTTTCCGCTAGAGGGAGAACCACAGTTCTGTTCAGACTAGCTGAATGAGAACTTTTGATGTACTTTAATAGCCTGTCCGGAATTTACCAGATGAGGCGTTCCTACTTGTCCTGTCCAGCTAGGCCAGATGAGGAATCCTAATCGTACTTTCCTGTCCGTAAGTGGATGAGGAACAACACGCTTATACTTCCTGTCTGTATTTAACAGATGAGGATTCCTTATTCCTATTGTCCCGTCTGTATAAACAGATGAGAACTTCCTATACTTAATGTCCTGTCTGAGTGGGCAGATGAGGACTTTCTATTAGTTATGCGTTCCCCACGGGAATGGCATGCGATGAAGTTATCCCTACCAAATCTGCGTCGTGCAGAAATGGCTACAAGAATCAGGCGCTCGGACCTGATTTCTGCCCTTTTAACTGCGGCCTTGACCTGTGACTGCGCAAAGTCTAAAAAAGAACGTTGTTCTCAACTGAACTTGACTAAATTATTACAATATATTATTTATTACATGTGTGTACGTTTCCCCTGAGGAAAACGCCAAAATTCTAATTTGAAAGGATTAAACCGATACCTTTGAGTGTATAGGTTATAATTTAAGTTTATTAACGGTGATTTGCTATTGCGCACCAACGCACTGCATCAATTATTGTGAGAAATGAGGATCACTCAAATTATATAAGCAAACATTGATGAAATAATAATCAAATCGACATCAGATTAGAATGAAACATTAGAGCCAAATCAAACGAAATGAAAACAACTAAAAACCTGTCAATCGAGACGGGGAAGGTCACATACCCGCAGGCAAATCGGAGCGGTGGTACGGCACAAGGGTTGGGCCGGGTAAAAATAAGTCTTTCAACCAGAAAAGAAATATATTTTTTTGAGTACGGCTTCAACGACCGTAAATTTACCACAAAACACGCCCGAGCCACAACTGACTCTTTTCGTCAGTGCGCATCACTTTTATTCGTCGGCCAGCTGGCCCAAGTGCAGGGGATTATCGGAGACTAAGCGGGGCGGCTTATCGATTATTGTATTTCGACGTACTCGGCCGTCATTGGTCAGAATCGAATTTAACGCTATTATGATAGGTCAAATCTTCACACTCTTACACAGCCTTACGATAGGTAATCGGGGGTTAACGGACAGTAAAACTTCATATGATTATTATTTTTGTAAAAATTTTTTTTGGCGTTTAGCAAAAGTTCTAGAAAAATTACTGGGTTTTGTAATTTTGCTACCACGACCCTTTTTTTTAAATTTTATATAGAAAAACAATCGATGTTTTTGTAATAATTTTAACTATATTTTTTTTTACTATACAGGGTGGCTGTAAAGTAACGACGCGTTTTCCGGCCGGCCATTTCTCAAAAAAAATATGTAGCGTGACCAGTGTCTTTAAAGTCAAACTTGCGTAAAAATACCTGAAAAATCGAATTATGTGGTCAGATTTTACGTATTATAATGTATTTGTAGGCCTTTTGTGGAATTTCTGTCAAAAAGCAATATTTTTTTACTTCTTGGGTCCTAGACGTATTTTTTTCAAAATAAAAGCTTTATAGGATTCTAAAAGTTTACACACTATTTTAATAATGATTTTTAAAAAAATATCATCACCAAATAACACTATTGGTATTATCTAATGGTGAAAATTAAGCCAGCTTTCACATGTCACTTTTTACATCAGAATCTTATTTCTGCATTTTTTCACCAATTATCATGCTTTTATGACCCTTAATGGTGTCTTATGACACCAGATTTGTGTTATAGGAGTTATGGAAGTATGATAATCCTACTTAGGACCTAAATATTTGATTTTCGAAATTTTGGAATTTTATTGAATTTCGCATTTTTTCTTCATTCATTGAAACTTTTTGGTAGTGAAGTACTATGAATTCTGATTCTTTCATAAATTCTTCAACACAAAACGCAACTTACCGTTTGTTTATATCATTCTGAATCCTGGTTGAAACCAATTGATACTTAATTCGTATTACTATGGTCAATTTTCATGGAATTTCGGTCAGTTTTGTTGAAAAATAACGCTTTTTTGTGATTCATCGCAAATCTTGTTTCCAGCTTTTTCACGATCAGACCATCTAAAATATGAGAATAAAACTTTCTTGTCTCTTACTTTTTCACGATTGGACTTGCCAGGATCGAACCATATTCGTTACAATCCATGCCTTCAGGGCATTTTTAGTTGCTTTTATATATATGTAGATATTTTTTTTTTCATTATCAGATGTGTTTTATAGAATAATAAAACTAATCCAGCTCCAGCAAAGCTGTTAAATCAACCGGAAATTTCCATATAACCGTTTGGTTTACACGAGTTAAATAAGCCTAATATTAAGAATGTTTTTAATCTGACAACTTTATTTGATCTTTGGAAACTTTATAAACGGGTTAAACTTCAAGACTTCGAATGTAAATATAGCTTGATCGTAAACGGACCAGCGGGACATTGATGGACTAACACTACTACTTTCAAATTGGTTTTTTTAAACAACACGGCTCTAAAAAAATTTCATGTTTCAATAAATTTTGGTAAAAATAAATACAATTATCAGGATTGGTGAGTACCGTAATCTAGGAGATGAACCACGGATATGAAGGAATATAATAATAAAAACGACTGGAAAATTATGATCCGTCACTATTGTAGATGAAATCGATCATTATTACTAGTTTGAAATTATTTTCATTTGAATTTATTTATTTACTCGCATATGAGTCAAAACAGTTATGGTATCACTTTGATGTGCTAAATATTTGCTCAAGCACCAAAATTAATTTTATGAATTAAATTACTACCACGTCAAAAAAAAATTTCTCGCTTGCTCTTGCGTTTGATGAACCACGGATATAAATTCTAATATTTCGACTATAAAAAAATATATGCACGGGAACGATCGAGTATTTATGCAAGGGTTGTTAATCTTCATGAATTCTCAAAGCGCCATTTTGAATTGGCGCCAAAAATATTTCCCTGATGCATAAAAGTCTTACATTTATTTAGATGTTTCATCCCCTGGTGCGGAAAAGTCTTATCGAAAAAACAAAGTCAGAACTTGTCCGTTTACGATCAGGCTATAGGTTACATGCATTATGTTTGCCTACAGTTATTTGTTTCACCGACGGGTTTACACAAGATTTTTTTAGGATATTTGCATTTCATAAACTTAACAGTTGCGTAGTGAACTCAACTGAACCACCAAAAAACAATACTTGATATTGTTGTGGTTCAAAATAATAACTGAATTAAAAAGATTGAGTGAAGTTATTTGAGATGGCCTTTACTACGAAGTATCCAAGGATCCTAATGGATGGGTAAAATATGAATAGATAGGATAGAAAATATTCGGGTTATTTTATTCCACAGTTAGGGAAATCTTAAACATTTTTTGATTACTTCGCAAAAAAGCTCCAAACTTAATGTGTCGGGTAAGTTTAAGGTGTTCAATATTGTGTCGGATAATGCGTAAGAATTTTGTACATTTACAGATCAGCACATGCTATAAAATCACGCTGCAGAATTTTACTTGTGTACGAGTGTAATATAGTGGACGAGTGTTAACTTTCTGTTATATGAGTGTAAGTTTAATGGACATTGCCACACATGTATGTAAATAGTTTCTGAGTGTTCAATTCACAAAATTACATGTTAAACATAGCTCCACTTCAAAGCCTAAGACCGATTAAACTTTAAAATGTGTTGTGAGGGCCACCGAGGTTTACTAAGCTATACTATCCTATTTAGTCTCAGAAAAAAACATCGATTGATCATTTTAGCTTCTCCTAGGCCTCTCATGTAAATTCAATAATAGGTAATACTTAACAGTAAACTCTGTACACCTGCAAGCTCAAGTGACAAATACTATAATCAAAACGTTATAATTTACTGTTCTAAACTGTTGTAATATTTATGTTCATTTCAATTCAAATGTGCAAAAAACTGAAAATTACTTGTTATTTGGTTGAGAACGAAAGTAAAATATGTTCCTTTCACTGTTTTTTTTGCTTCAAAAAATTTTCTATTATTTTTCTGTTTCTACACCGTTGCTGTTCTGTTGAAAAATTACTTTCTCACAGCACCGAGCAAGTATCTTACTCGAAATTTAAGGTAGTTTTCTAAGTTGAAGAACGACTTTGATTGTCAGTCATTTACAAAAGTTAATGAAACACAGTGAGCATTGAAGTGAATCAAAACGCGAAACATTTTTGTAATTAACCTGTACAATACAATATTACATGATTCTGTGTAGCCTTGAACAATACACATTTAAACGATTTTAAGAAAAACCCTATATATTACACATTTACAAGATTTTGTGGGCAACCCTGTACATTACAATATATTACTAGGCTAAACCACAACATCAAGTTACTAGGCAACGTAAAACAAGCCTCAAGAATGGAACCAATATAACCGGGAAACATTCCATACTTCACGCTACCAGTTAAAACTACAGGGTGGTTCAAAAAAATTTCAACACTTTTGTGCCGAATATCTCGTGACACAGTGGTTCGTTTAAGCTGAAATTTTCAGGGATTAACATCAATATAACCTAAGTAAAACTGTATTATCAGAGAGATCAGATCAGATCACAGCAGCTGTCACGCCTCATTGCGTGGAAAACTGCGCATATTGGAAAAAACCGAGGTCTACATCACTTGTTGCAAAAAACTATCAGTTTATGTCTAAGGTCTACATAACTTGTCAGGGTAAACATCAACCTTAGCTGGTTGAGCAAGTAAAAGTTCGATGGATTATGACACTTTTGACTCTCAAAATGGCTTTCTTCCGTATAAAAAGTCTTTTTAACTGTTTTCAGACGCGATAAAATTACTGTTTTAGGCTAACAGGAGACTTTTACATTTTGGAGTCAAAAATTAAAAACTCATCTCAAATTTACTAAAATTGAGGGTAAGACATTTGAATAAATTTAATAGCTTTCTATCGGGGTCGCTTGATTAGGCCGAAATTGACTAGGCCGAATTTGACTTGGCCGAAAATGACTAGGCCGAATTTGACTATGCCGAATTTGACTACACCGAAAATGATTAGGCCGAATGGGGATTAGGCCGAATTTGATTAGGCCGAAAATGATTATGCCGAATTTGACTATGCCGAATAGAGATTAAGCCGAATTTGATTAAGCCGAAACCATAAGTTTTAACAATGAATAAGTTCAGTGATGATATCAAATTTATTGTTTTAATACCTACACATGTTACCTGCTTTGGGGGATTTCATTTTTTCACACCCTCTTCCCCCTCCCCCCCCCCCCCCATCTCATCCGCTGCTATAGGGTGTGCACGCAGTATGGACGCGTTCAGCTGGCTGACTTAGGGGATTTTTCTCCTTTCCCCCTTCTCATCCGCTACTGTCGGCTCTGCCTATGACCTTGCGTTTTTGGGTAGTGCAGTTGTTCACTGGGTCGGTGTTATGTAATTACATAAGCCGTTCAACGTGCGCATGACAGCTCTTTGAGTGGTACATGATCAATTAATGATGTGAAAGATACGGAACAGTATGGATGGAACAGTTTCTTATGTAATCCGTTGACAGCCACCCAGATAGGAGTGTGAAAAACAACTGTTATGTAACTTATAATTGAGTAACCAGTATTCACTATAAAAGGAATGTTTTTTTATATCAATAGCAACATTCCGTTGATTTTTACTTCAACGCATCACCAATCGTCTACACCTCCGCGGTCGCCGCCGCTTCCTTTTCTTCCATTCTCTCTTTTTTTTCTCTGTTTAAACCTCTATCATAGAATTTTAAGTTTCGTAGGCTGTATACTCTGTTTATAACCTGTTTATTGTTGCTACCTGATTATTGTTGTTACCTGTTTATTGTTGTTATTTGTTTATTGATGTTATCTGTTTATTGTTATTTCATTTAACTTTTATCACTTCATTGCTCGCTCCTGCCACAATGGCCACTTTCTCACCGCTCGCGCTCCCCATTGCTGTACTGCTTCCACCAGCAGAAGCACGGGATCTGCCCGCTCCTCATGTTGCAGACTTGGCTGGTCCAGCTGCTCAGGCACTGCTCGCTCCTCTTCCTCCTGGTGCAGATGTGGCTGGTCCTGCTGCACAGGTTCCATGCGCTCGCCCTGAGAGGCGTTGTACTTCGGTGCCTAGTCATAAGGGTAATCCCAAGATGCTGTACAAAGGCTACCTGTACGAAAAAGATGGCGGCGATCTTAATGGCAGGTCTTACTGGGAATGCGAAAACCGCAGGATCTGTAAGGCGCGTATTATTGTCCAGAAACAGGACGGCGATTACTGCGTTGTCAGCAGCAAGGAACCGAGTCATCCGCACGGTGCCGATGCGCCCTGTTGTTATGCGAGCCACTGCTCGCTTGAAGACTGTTGCCCTCCAGCAACATCATGCTATGCCTGCGCAAGTTCACGCTGACGTACTGCAGCATATAGCTGAGAATGAACCCGCTGGCTCTGGTGAAGTTTTCGCCCATCAGTTGTCTCGCTACAATGCTAAGCAGATTGTTTCGCACGCTCGTCGGGTCGAAAATCCTGCCCCTCGTAATCCTGCCTCTCTGGCGGATCTGGTTATACCGGACCGCTATAAGAACCGAATCATCCTCAACGGCGAGGAGGAACCATTGCTTCAGTATGATTATGTCACTGAAGAGCCCGACGAGCCTCGTTTCCTGGTATTCGGCTCCGAGCAAGCGAAGACCATTTTCGAACGTAATGGCCAGAAAGTGCATACTGATGGCACGTTCAGCATTACGCCCGCGCTCTTCTATCAGGTATACACATTCCATGTGTTTGCCATGACCGCGCTCATCCCTGTTTTTTACTGCCTATTACCCTAAAAAATCAGTGCATTTATGAGCGCTTGATCGCAGCGATAATGACTCTGGTTCCGAACTGGTCTCCGGACTCGCTTATGAGCGATATGTAGATTGCATTCACGAATGCATTCCGCGCGCGCTTCCCGGATGCTCAGTGTTCTACCTGTCTGTTTCACTTCTGTCAGGCGATTCATCGGCACATCGACAGCGAGGGCATGAAAGTGGATTACAACACTTTTTTGCATTCGCAACTCAGTGCCGCTTGTTGCCTTCACTGGCGTTTGTTCCAGTGGATCATGTGATGGAGTGATTTGTGTTTCTGTGTACTGAGCTTCCTGACCGCCTTGACACCCTAGTTGACTACTTCGAGGACAATTATATTGGTCGTCCGAATCGAGGTGGTCGACCGGGTCGTCGCGCGCCGCGCGTTGCTCCTATTTCTGCCTGGAACTGATATGATCGCACTGTTGATGGTGAGGCGCGCACTAACAATGCCGTCGAAGCCTTTAATCGTGCCCTGCAGCGCTTGCTCATGATCGACCACCCTACTGTGTGGAAGTTCATGGACGTTTATCAAGTCCGCCATCATGCGCGATGAAGGTGACATTGTGTCTCTTCATGCTGGCAATCCGCCGCGTGCCAGTCGCCCGGAGTACCGTGAGCGACAGACCAGGCTGCTCGCGCTCGTGCAGACGTTCGACGATGTCGAGCCTATGCACTACTTGCGTTCTGTGTCACACCTGCTTAAGCATTAGGTTCTGTTCTGTTTTGTGTTGTGGTGAATGCACTGGTTTTAGGTCTCTCTGAGGAAGTAAAAGATCTTAAAACTTAGTAGTTTCTTCGTAATTTAAGTAGTCATTCTATATACAACCGTGCAATCATCACCACGGCCTGAGACGCTACCGGACTTCCTCGTAGTTCAGGCCGGACATGCGGTGTTATCGACTGTTATGTCAATAATATCGCATGACTGACATGGTAGCATTCATATATGTATTATTTACCTAATTTATCTCCTAATTGTTAATATCATATGTTGTGTACCTAATAACTAATGCGCATAAAAAACGCAAGGTCATAGGCAGAGCCGACAGTAGCGGATGAGAAGGGGGAAATGAGAAAAATCCCCTAAGTCAGCCAGCTGAACGCGTCCATACTGCGTGCACACCCTACAGCAGCGGATGAGATGGGGGGGGGGGGGGAAGAGGGTGTGAAAAAATGAAATCCCCCGAAGCAGGTAACATGTGTAGGTATTAAAACAATAATTTTGATATCATCACTGAACTTATTCATTGTTAAAACTTATGGTTTCGGCTTAATCAAATTCGGCTTAATCTCTATTCGGCATAGTCAAATTCGGCATAATCATTTTCGGCCTAATCAAATTCGGCCTAATCCCCATTCGGCCTAATCATTTTCGGCGTAGTCCAATTCGGCATAGTCAAATTCGGCCTAGTCATTTTCGGCCAAGTCAAATTCGGCCTAGTCAATTTCGGCCTAATCAACGGTACCCCTTTCTATCAATTCATCTTTCAATTAAAACGTCTATAACCTGCATCGTGTCAGCCCGTGCATAATATACATACATGTATAACTGAGGTTCGAATATTTCGCGACAAAGACGACAATTTCACAGTTTTTTTTATAAATTTCTTGCCACACACCTTAAAAAGAATGTTTGAAATTAATGTGCCTGGTGAAAATTTTACAAGTAAAATGGTAAGCTTGAAATTTTTTTACAAAAAAATGTCCCGACAATGTCTTGGAAAACTGTCGCGAAATATTCGAACCTCAGTTATACATACCTTTTTTTCAACAAGCAGTTTTCCACGCATTCAGGTTTGATGGCCGCTGTGACTGACCGATTTCTCTGATATTAGAGTTCGCTAAGGTAATATGTTGGTGTTCATCCTTGAAAAGCACAATGAAATCGAGGATAAGTATCAAAAGATATTCACCGCCAAATTTTTTTGAACCACCCTGCAGAAACAAAGGACCCATGAAAAAAACACAAAGTCCTATGCAAATCGAAAATTAAACACCTCGGCTGTTGACATGTTAGCATCTACACTTTGCGGGAGAATACACAACCTGTTACTGCAACTCATACAAGAGCTACATTTACACAACTTTTGGACATGTAATATCAGGAAACAATGGAACCGCTGAAAACACCCAAACAACCAGAATATTGAACAAAGAACTGAAACACAACACAAAAGACATATGCAATAACCTACTTTTTGAGGACATAAACATAGTACTGAACAATTATAATCAAACAAACTAAAAAACGCATTGCACCGAAGAAGACATAGCTCTACATCAAACGTTTGTTCTCAGCAAAATATAAACTAAGATCACACACGTCAACAACCGACAAACCACCCAACAACCAAATGGTAACCTAAACGATAAAACAAAAAAGCTACAATTTAAGTTTCTCATAGTTTCGGCTGATAAAGTCAGCAACAATCCCTACCCTTAGCGCATACATCTGATTTAATTTTTTGTGCCCTCCAATTTATGACGTTCTTCTAGAAACGTTCTAAATCATGCATAAACCAACAATCGGAGTGTAAATCACAAGATAAAAATGCATTCGTTGTTATCTGTCGGTTATACAGATAACCGAAAAATCTGAACGCCCGTATCTTATGCTCTGAAAAATCTTAAGACTTGCAGTTGAAAATATATGTTTGCTGAGTATGCACAGGTTAGATTGAAATTCGACTGTTACCTTTAAAGGGACGGGCCGACCATCATTGCTAGATATATAACTTTTGTTATAGATACGATAATACTGCAGTAATATGAGCGGCGAGAAAACAGAACCGACGGGAATCTCTGAATGAAAATTGAGTACCATTTCAATAAGCCTAGGATTTGAGCCTACTCGAGCAACATTTTTACAAGTGAAATTAGTACACTCACTCACTCTATGTAATGTAGTGTTATCACTGAGTACAGTATGTGTAGCAGATAAGATGTGTTGACATCTTCTACTATACTCCACCATAAACTGTAATATAACATGTTATGCTATGAAGGCGGAGTCTGTTAAGGCGGGTCTACATACTCCACTATCGTAACATCCAACATGATGGTGTACCAAAAAAACCATACTAAACAATCCCTTGTTTGCCTATACAAAAACAAATCGATACCAAAAAATCTATACCAAGAAAATCCACCAAAAACCAATCCATACCAAAAAAAAACTTTTTGATCTGCCATACCAATCAACGTGGATGATGACCATGATCAGGTATGAGTCAATAACGAACGCGACACGTATCTACATTATGTACATACATTACAGAACAGGACAAAAAGATGTGGCCGGCTACGCAGAATAACGGTGAATTCGCTGAAATTTCAGCGCCTAGAAGCCCGTCGGTGATTGGTTGGCCACGCCCCCAAGCGTGGGGGTGGATTTTTCAGCTGTAGCCGAAATTTCAGCTACAGATTTGGGAAACTCATGAGTTACGGTTGTGAATTTTTTTTTCAACATGCTAGAATTCTGTACCGTTTATAACACATTAGAGCGACATAAAAATTACTAAATTAATATGGTTTCATGGGGTCACTTAATTAGTTCAAAATTGACTATACCAAAATTGACTTGGAGGATAACGACTTAACGATCTCGAATTGGGTATAGGCCGAATTTGATTATGCCTAAACTATTTAACAATGAATTAGTTCAGTTATGCTATCAAAATTAGTGTAGTGTGTAAAGACCTACACCTGTCACCCGCTTTGACGGGGGGGGGGGGGGGGGGGGTTCCATTTTTCATCACCCACACCCTCATCTCATCCGCTGCTGTTGAGTGTGCACGCAGAATGGACTCGTTCAGATGGTTGACTAAGAGGATTTTTTTCTCTTCACCCATCACATCGGCCACTGTTGGCTCTCTCTAAGACCTTGCGTTTTTTGGGCAGTGCAGTTGTTAACTGGCTCGGTAATTACATAAGCCGTTCAACGACAGCTCTATGAGTAGTACATGACCAAATATTGATGTAGATAAATGATACAGGACGGGGACAGTATGGGTATAGCAGCTTCTTACAAAAGTTAAAACAACTGTTACGTAAATTTTGATTGAGTAACCAGTGATTACCAGTAACTCCTCTTAATACCTAAAATTTGACTTCTACAATCGATTTCTTATCTAGCGGAAATTTTGGCTACAGCTGAAAAATCTGTACCCCACCCCACGCTTGGGGGCGTGGCAAACCAATCAGCGACGGGCATCTAGGCGCTGAAATTTCAGCGAACTCGCCGTAATTCTGCGTTGCCGGTCACATCTTTTTGTCCCGTCCTGTACGTACATACAATTTTATACTTGTAGCGGATGACAAATAAAAAATAACTGACTGTTTCTCGCTATAATGAAACTGATAAAACAAATGTGCATTCATGAAAAGTTTATGGAGTATAAAATGATCAAGATATTTTTTTATGTCTGTTACAAAATCATGTCATCCGTTTACCACATTAGCTTATAACCAATTTTTTGTTTGACCTTATAACAGTGATTCTGAAAGGTAAAAGTCCCCTTTAAATCAAATGTCATTGGTGTCTATTATATGTCCGGTGTAAAAACCGCCGATGCGTCGGCCGTGGCACGCGTGCAAATTTACATGCGTCTTCAGATTTTGCAACGTTATAAGTCACATTATCTTCTTTTGATTGATATGGGACTTCTATCGGGCATCACCGTAATGTTTTTACTCATTTTCCATGTTAGGTCCTCGTTAAGAACGGTTGCTAATAAAGACGGGTAGGCGTTCTGAAGCTTCCGGCCTTGAGGAGCACGCAACGAAATCTATCAGTTGAAAACTATCGTTATATGCGGAAAAATGGCTCTTTGTTTCAAGTTTAGGTTCAATATACATACCAGGTGGATCAAAAAGTTCGTGGCATCATATACGTATTAAAGCCGTATTTACTTGAAACTTGGTACATCCGAACAACCCCTTACTAAAAATCTCAGTTTACATGATTAAAACGTTTCGCCACTTCAAGTTACTCATGAATGTATCGAGTACCAAAAGGGTACGTGAAAAAGTCGGGGTTCGGCTGATATTTCAGTTTTTTTTAAATGTTTCATTGAGTGCAATTGCCTAATGCAATGCAGTTCTATGTGCCCCTAATGTTGGGGCATCCGAAACGCTAGACGACTGCCGAATTGAAAGGTGCATGTGCTTGGAACGTGGCTGGACGTGATGGAAACCAAAAATCTGCAATAATAGGGGTACTTAAGAACTATATTTTTTAATAGCCAACATGATTTTTTTAATCGAAGTCCGGGTATTTTCTTTGGATACTAAAATGTCTTTCAATCGCATACGGTTGATTGTTTGAGATTTGTCGTTTATACGTAGAAAATTTCGAAATTAGTAAAAATCATGGTGATTTCAAAAGACAGGGTTTCTGGCGTTGCTAAAAAGCAATGTCACAAAAACCAAGCGCGGGTTTTGATAGATTACATTATAGGCTAACACCGTGCAATAAAAAATATTTGTTTCTATTGGTTTTCAAATTTTTTTGATGGTTATCCATTCCAGAAAAAAACGATCTTTTATCGAATCTTGACTGTTTGAAGTCAACGGCTCTATATTAAACGTGCCATTATACTATCCATCTGAAAACACCTGTGTTAAGTACCATCGACCTGTAGTATTCTATATGCACATACGGTGCCGATTGGCTCACACCAATCTTCGTATATGGGGCTACGAACTTATTGATCCACCTTATACGTACACCAGAAAGGGAAAAGTGGAATTCACCCCTCTTTGGCTTTCTTAAAAGATATAGTTCGCTACTTAACGTACATACATATACTACACGCGTACCACGGATGGCGCATCGGCGGTTTTTCCCACCGGACATAAAAACGTTATTTATTCTTCGATTTTAAGGTTATAACGGTTCGGATTAACTAGGACAAACATGTTATTGAATTGTCGAGTAAAAACTTCTCAACCCTCAGAAAAACAAGAAAAATCGTGATGAAACATTCTGTTTTTTTAAGTAACAAGCAACTAAAAACTTTCGCGTTCGTTATTGACTCATACCTGTTCATGGTCTTCATCTACGTTCACGCACAATTACCATGGTTTTTTTTGGTATGGCAGATCAAAAAGTGCTTTTTTTGGTATGGATTTGTTTTGGGTGGACTATTTGATATGGATTTGTTTTGGTTAGATTTTTTGGTATGGATTTGTTTTTGTATATGCAAACACGGATTTTTTTGCTTTGGATTTTTTTGGGCCGGGCCCTCGTAACATAACACGCATCATAAAGACGGTTCCGAGATTCTAATGAAATATAAAGTGCCATTTTTGCTCAGATCGTGAATTATGATAATGTACCAAAACAAAAAAAATCGCTGATTTGTCAATACCAAAACAAATCCATACCGACAAAATCCACCCAAAACCAATCCATACTGATAAACTCTACCCAAAACAAATTCATACCAAAAAATTCCTTTTTTTGTCTGCCATACCAAAAACCCTGGTAATGTGTGCGTGAACGTGTACTATGACCATGATCAGGTATGAGTTAACATAGAACGTAACACGTATCCACAGTATATTATGCAATACAGTCGGTGCAGCGGGTTATGTCTTGTAAAACTGTTGCCATTCACATCCTAAAATTGCGTTTTTCTCTGACTATAACGGGAATATGGTGATGAAAATCGGTGGAGATATGAAATAGGATCTGGCGCACCTTTTCAGTTTGACAGATAGTTTGAAAAAATATTTCACAGGCAGAAAAAAATGACGAGAACGTACGCGGACCATAAACTTGTAGTAAAGGTGATGTTTCATGAGTAGGAACGACTTTTTAAATATTTTTGCTGACTGAAAAGGTGCGCCAGACCCTGCGCCATATCCCCACCAATTTTCATCATCATATTCCCGTTATAATCAGATAAAAACGTATTTTTAGGATGTGAATGGTAACAGTTTTACAAGACATAACCCGCTGCACCGACTGTACGGTGTACCCATATCTACGGGACTGTATAAAAGGGATCGTTCGTTTGCGGAAGTTTATTAGCGGAAGTCTTTTCTCCGGAACTGTTATGTGCGGATTGTTTGTTAGCGGAACTGTATGGATCGGATTTTTTTTCATCGGAACTGCTAAAATCGGATTTATTAAAAGCGGAAGTCTTGCCAGCGGAAGTTTATTTGCGGATATGTTGTTTCCGGAACCGTTCATTGCGGATGTGTTTTTAGCGGAACTTACGACAGCGGAACCTTAAATTCCGGATATTAGTTTTGCGGAACTCGGTGAAGTAAATTTTTTTTGCTATTAACATTTGGAGGGCTTATTTCATTGTTTATAAGGCTTCGGCTTAGTCATTAGCACAGTTTGTTCGTTCTAAGCGAGATCACCGAGTATGAGGCTAAGAGTTAGTTTTCAGTTTAGGCTTAGGATTAGGCTTAGGGTTTGGGAAGGGCTTGGGCGCGTAGCGCCCGAGCCCTTCTCCAAAGGTTAAGCCTAAGCCTAAGCCTACACTGAAACCTAAGTTTTATGCCCCCGCCTTGGACCGTTAGCACCGCGAAGCGGAGGTGTCCAGCGTGGTTTTCCACTCATGAAGGGCGCTTTTATAACAGTTCCGCTTTTGATGGTTCCGCTTTTTAAAGTTCCGCTTTTGACGTTTCCGATTTTAACACTTCCGATTTTTATACTTCCGATTTTTTACTTTGAAATATCCGGAAATGAAAAAAATCCGCTGGGTACAGTTCCGCTGAAAAACGATCTGGTTTATAAAAATCCGATTTTTACGGATCCGCTTATAACAATTCCGCTGGGTATGATTCCCCACTTAACGGTTCCGATGCGAACATTTCCGCTAATATAGTTCCGCAAATGAACGGTGCGCTTTTAAGAGTTCCGCTCCGTAGGCGCGATCGACTGTACGTACATATAATTGTACATTTGTAGTGGATGATAAACGGAAAACTAAGTTGATTGATTGATATTCAATTTCAAAAAAAAATTACAATGAGGAAATAAAAATAATTTGAAACACTTCAATTATTAATTGATGGACCAGGCCATCGCCAAAAAAAAGCAGCACGCATTTGCATTCATAAACGAATTGTAGTCCTACCAAGAAACTGAATTTTTTTTTAGTATCCTGGTAGCATTCGAACCCCCGACCTTTCTTCCCGTATACACATTACGCGTGCCACCCACAGGCAGCCATGTTGGAATTGCGGATCAAAAATAGAAAGTGCACGCGCAAAGTGTGGGAGTGGGAAGTTTACCAAACCACATGGTAGACCTCTTGAAACGAGAATATCTCGATTTTAGCAGATTCACGAGTAATTGAGTTAGTGAGTGATTGAGTGAGTGAGCAAGTAAGTGAGTGAATTAGTGAGTGAGTTAGTGAGGTAGGGAGGGAGTGAGTGATTGATATAGACAACAACATTAAACAACTTCAGCAATAACTAAGTTTTTTTACAGAACGTCATTTCAACATTAACGCACACGGCTTCGGTTGGGATGAATCGGTGGACGAAGGGCCGATACTCAGGTGCACAAACAACGCATGGAAAACATCAGAAAAAACGCTCAAGAAGATTTTGTGTCAGATAAAAAAAAAATGCACTGTTTTTCCTCATGGTTTTGCATGAATTGTCGGAAAACACACAATTTTATTTTTGTCACAGTCGTCACCTTCGTAATTATAAATTGCTAGTTTGGATCGAAATCGTCACATGCCTGACGGCTAAACAAAGTTTTCCACATGAGCGACGCATGGAAACCATAAAAACGGTCAAGAAAGCGTGATTTCGGAGAAGTCGAAAATTGATCACATTTTGTTCCACAATTGTCGCCCACTTGATCGAATATGCGAAATAGGATCAAAATCATCACATCTATTATAGTAGACCTGAAGTTTTTTTTATATTCAATCACGTGAATTTTGATGAAATCATGTCTTGTTTCTTTGACCGTAAAAAGGATCGGGCGTACTCTATTGATAATGCATCATGTTTATTGTAAAAACGTAATTTGTATGAGTGTCAATTTTCTCCTTCTTTCAGTATGAGTGGGTTTTACATGCTGAAGCTTGTTAACAGAGATCAACTGTGGCAACAATCTACATGTATCTGCAAATGACGCACGTTTAAATTTGTTTCCTAATCCATTATGAATGTTAACTACCAATGATTATTTGTACAGTAATGATGTTAGTATTGTGTATTGCAATAAATGGAATGTCTACACTCTTTGTTTTGTTCTGGCTTATATTTTTGCGCCATATTTCATACCTTGTTAGGCAGTTTATCAATCAGGCTGTCAGTGAGTCAGTCATTCCGTCAATTATTCTGTCAGTGAACCATGCAGTCCAAGATTCAGTATGTCAGTGAGTCAGTCATCATGTCAATTAATTTGTCAGTAAGTCAGTCATCCCTACCAACAATCAGTTTTGATTCTTCAAACCACTGATAAATGTCAAGGATTCTAATGGTGATTGGTGAGACACTTTGGCGAAAAAGCTGGTGTTGCGAAGAAAAAAAATTGTTTAAAAGAAAGTTCACAATCCGGCCAAACAGGAAAAACTACTCTAGTTTCCCCTTAAATGTTTTCCTCTTCCTCAGCCTCATCGTCCGCTATGTGGCGCGTTCGGCCTATGTGGCGCGCAAATCCGGTTTCAAGGCCGGATGGCGAACAACAACGCAAATTGCAGCTGACGTACACAGTACGCATGACACGCCCAAACAAAGTTCAGTACGATTGTCAGGATTTAGTATAATAGGCTATCCACGATTTCACCTAACTCAGAGCTAACTAAACCTACGTTTTCCGATTAACATGGGTGTACCGTTTACCTGTACCACTAGCATACAAGCCTAGCCTACAGAGGGAGCGGAATTTCGTCAAAGAGGATGGAATTTGAAGTTTTCAGAGCATTCTACCTGCACCTTAAGAAACAAATTATACTTTTTGGAAACATCCAAGAGGGAAAAGTCCACTTTACCCACCCACTTGAGTTTGTTCCTTCAAGATGACCTAAATTCCGCCAATTCACCCTCTTTGGAGAGATTTCCCTCCCTTTGGAGGTTTGGCTCGTCCGCCAGTGGTTAAAAGACAAAAATAAGACAACATTAAGGCAAGTTGGTGGACCAGGGCAATCGCGAAAAACAGCAGCACTCATTTGCATACACGTTACGCGTGCCACCCACATGCGGCAGCCAGGTTGGAATGTGGATCCAAAATAGAAAGTAAACGCGCAAAATGTGGGAGTGGGGGAGTTTACCAAACCACATGGTAGACCTCTTGAAACGAGAATATCTCGATTTTAGCGGTGGGAAATTTGATGGAATTTTATTTATAGGTTAAAACTGCATCTTCAAAATGCCATGTTCAGCCGTGGGTAAAGGGTGTAGTTTGTGTACAAACTTTTTGTTTGTGCCCACAATATATTCTATTGTCTTCGGATTTCGTTTTACTTGATAACACATTTGAACATATGTAATTGTAAACATTATACTAAAAATGTGAAATAACATGGAAAGTTATAAAACCAAGAATTAACACGCAGTTAACAATAGTGATCACGCGTGAAGTCGTCTAATTTTCGGACGGCCAGAAAACCTATCAAAAATTGTTTAAAACGAATTATTAAGCGCAAACAACGTTCATTCATCTACAACTACAGTTTCTGATCCAAAAATATTGATTTTAACACGCATTTAAAAAGTTAGATTTTTTTCGAAAAAAAGCCCAAGCTTGCGAACGTATGCGTGTATGTAATATTGCGTGCATTGACTCATATACAGGGTGGGTCAAAAAAAAGACACGATTTTATCCGTTATAAACTTTTTCATGCATCGACAGATTTTCATGCGGTAAGAAGCATTCTAATGACAACATATAAACTTACAGTTTCTGAAAATTCGGGTAAGATCCGTCTACACATTAACAATAGTATTTCAAACCAGTTGATCATTTCTAACGGGGCTGTTTCAGAAAAAAAAAATTATGTGAAATTCGCTTCTTAACTTTGTGGTACGAAAAATCGAGTCTCGAAAGATCAGTAGAGAAATTTGGATTTGTATGAAAGTGATCATAATTTTTTTTACCAGATAACTTTGAAACAGCTAAAAAGCCGTAAATAATTGGTTAAGTATGTTAAATTAGGTGTTTGTAACGAGCAATCTACGTAAATGGTGATAAATAATCAAGTAATAATCAAAATTTTGTAAATTTTGAAAAACTAAATTTTTCAGTTTTCCCTCTATTTTGAGAGCTTGGAACAAGTGAGGTTGACAAAAATGTCTGGATATTTAAGTTGATATTTTGTTATTGAAATGATGCTCAACCCGATGAAATCAATTGTTTCAATAAGAAGTTATACACGGATGAAATCGTGTAATTTTTTTGGCCCACCCTGTATTTATGGTTGGACAAAAACAACCAAACGTCTGATTAGATCTTCTACAAACATATGTTTATCTATAATAACCCCAGTTGCACGTAAATAAATATATGTCTGACTGCTCACGATTTGCAGTTTTGCTCTTTCACACCAGTTGCCAAGAGGTTGGTTGCCTCACCGGAGCACAAGCTTCAAAAGCACATCATATTGATCAGGATCAACCTTCAAATCCCGGTTGGTGTTTTTGTTTGTTTAGTTTATTAATCACTGTTTTTATTATATTTCAGAAACCTACCGTACATACATACATAAATGGACAGATTTGCCGATTTCAGAAACAGCGGAAGTGTTTTACGGAACCATGTGTCCCAGCGTTTAACGAAAAATAAGTTCGCTAAAAATACGTACCCAGAAATCGTGTTCATCGTCCTGTTGAGACGGTTTATTAACATGTTTCAAAAAGATACCATATTAATTAAAAGTGTCAGATGTTATGAAATTATTACGTGTGTATGCAGTGAGAGAAAGATTACCGTCTGTAGACAGATGTTATCCATAAGAGGCCAGCAGTATTGTTTTCAACATATGATTTGAATTGAAAACTCTGAATTGTTTTATTTCAAATGTTAAATTCTGCCCTCCCGCCGCCCACACCTCGTCCGCCCGTCATCAACATATGATCAACCGTTTGTCTCTGTACTTCCTTTAACCGAAAAGGTTGACGTCTTCGTGTTTCAGGTGTACCGTCTCTATATAAATTAAATTTTACTTTCAAATAAAAAAATTATATTGGCAATTCGTTTGACACTTACCAGAAATTTTGGTAAGTGGTGTTCTGTAGCTATTTTTACAAACCGCTGAAGAAAATTTCATCTGTGACCTATTTTCTCTTCTTTATGTATGATTGGTGGGACTTTCTGTACCACTGTGGGTCAGTTCTCTATCAATGGGAAATAACATCCTGGTTCAGGCTGACATACATACATAAGTGGGACTTACTACCTTGGTTCGTTTTTACATAAATGCTAACTGAAAAATGCAATATTTCATAAATTGAAAGTTTTGGTTTACGTAGTCTTATCATAGTCTTTGTGTTCCCTTAAGTTGGATCATGTTATGTAAATATATGTTTTCGTGACGCAAACCGTATTGGAAACAGTGGCTGGACTTCATACACCTACATCAATTAGCACATATTCGCAAAAGCAATAGGAAACATAAAATCCGTGCCATATTGGACTGTTTCATAGCCCACGATAATTGGATGCAGTTGGAATGACTCGCTCACTCTTCACTCAGTCACTCAGTCACTCAGTCACCCACTCACTCACTAACTCACTCACTCACTCACTCTTTCACTCCCTCACTCACTCACTCTTCACTCAGTCACTCAGTCACTCAGTCACTCAGTCACCCACTCATTCACTCACTCACTCACTCACTCACTCTTTCACTCACACACTCACTCACTCACTCACTCACTCACTCACTCACTCTTTCACTCACACACTCACTCACTCACTTACTCAATCACTCACTCACTCACTCACTCACTCACTCACTCACTCACTCACTCACTCACTCACTCACTGACTCACTGACTCACTCACTCACTCACTCAGTCACTCAGTCACTCAGTCACTCACTAACTCACTCACTCATTCACTCATTCACTAACTCACTCACTCACTCACTCATTCACTCACTCTCTCACTCAATCACTCACTCACTCACTCACTCACTCACTCACTCACTCACTCACTCACTCACTCACTCACTCACTCACTCACTCACTCACTCAGGAGGTGGACTCTACGAGGTGAGGAGTGGGCTCACTCACCCACTCACAATTACCACTACATTTTTCCAAATTTGTCAAAAAAAATTAGTTTGTCTTATTTCAGACCTCATAAAAAATCCATGGAAGATACACTTTTTCGAAAAAAATACGCTTTTGTATCCTAGCGCATTATTATCCGATATTACAAAAAATGAATTTTCTGAAAATTTTGAAATTGGCATCTATTTTGATGCAACATCTCAATTAAATATGTATCCTTTAATACGGATTGTCGATCACAAAACCGATTTACGCTAACTAGGGGACCACCCGAGTAGTGGATATAATGGATAACTTCCTGTGTTAATCTTTATATATCTACCTTGCCAATTTAGCACGTTTCCCACAGCTAAATAGCATTGAATGTAGTTACAGTAAGCCTACAGTTGCAGCAGGGTTACTGTACCCAAACAGCCTCCGGCAGGCTGAAACGTGGCTATTGGCTGAGATATGTAATGTTCATTCATATATTATGTAATATGGTAATGTAATTTAAGTATATTATTATAATATTATATCCTTATCATCAAAAACAAAAATATTACAATCTTCATCGGGTAATAAACCTCTATAGCGTATTGTCATATCTTCATCTTTGGAAACAAAATCACAAACTAAATAATCGAAATTATCACATCTTTTTAAAAGGAACATATAAGGTTTTACCAGACGATATTGTTCGGTTACAAAATACGTGTTGGCAATACTTCTCATAACTGATATCATTCTTCTATTTACAAAAAGAACTAAATAAGAACAAGATCTCATTAAAGTACCCAATACGCTTTTCTGACTCTGTGTAGAAGCCAACAAATTCTGATTTAGTACAATAACAGATATCAAGTTATGACGTGATATTACAAAAAAATAGAGTCTCAAATGATTTACTCTGGGCGGGACTTATCGAAATCATGGTATCATCTGCTACTAAGCATTTATGAACAGTCTTATCGCTTTCAAATAATATTAAGAATAATATTAAGAATTTGTTTTTCAGGAAAGTCTGGATAGAAGGTGATTTTAACATTTTGCTTGTTCAAACAAGATTTTAGTCTATCAAATAGTTCTTTGTTATCTGTTAAAGCGGAATAAATCCACACTATTTCTTTGAACGGCCTCATGAATCACTCATGAACCTTATCATGATCACATAACAACCCTTCCACCAGAGTTGATTTCCCCGAACCAGATGATCCTATAATTGATGTTTTATTTTTATTCAGTCTTCATAGTTGAGTAATTTAACTGACCAGTAATTATCATTGTACAAGGGGCGAGTAAACGAAGATCTTGTTCTTTCTCATCTTTTTTGTGAACCTTAGTCATATTTGAATCATTGCAGTTTTTGATGTCGAGTTAACAAGTTTCCATGGTTATCAATAGTGAAATTTGAATAATATCTACAAATAACAAAGAGAGAGTGAACTATGAGATTACAGTCATACCGAGCAAAATTTATAGAGTTATTAGTTGGAAGTAACGTGTTTCGGCGGATTTAAAGAAACTAGACACGTTAGCTTCCGGCAACTCGGCTCCGCCATCGTCAGTAGTCTACCGACGTTGCCATGAAACTCCTAAACTTCCTTTCAGTCATACCCTATACCTTAATCTAGTGACACACAAATAATATACAAATAATATTGTGATAATATACACGTAATATAAAATGACACAATACTTAATTTAGGTGTGCATTGAATAGTGATTGCATTGTTTCAGTGCGGTATGAACGCTTATCGAAAAATCTATGTGTTGAGTTAACCTGATGTTGTTATTTTGTACTGAAGAATTTAATTACGAACTGTTAGTATTAACCGTAATGAACTTACCGATTTCAAGCAAATATTTGTTCACTATTAGCTTACGATCTAACAGCTTATATTTCCAAAGATATTGATATTCTAGCCAGCTTAATGTTAGGTCACATAGGAACGCCAATGAATTAGTACCCATCGGAATACCCGCTACTTGTTTAAATACATTTTCACCTATTCTAACATTTTCACCTATCCTAACATTTTCACCTATTCTAACATTTTCACCTATTCTAACACAACAGCTTTCAATCGATCACAAATTTAGTCATGTTTATTATCTCTTGTTTTGTGAACAGTAAACGATTGTTAGTTACGGTATTGTCATTAGTATGAAAGCAAGCACCGTATTCACTGGTAGGGATGCATATAAATTGCTTGCCGTGGTTCGTGAACAGTATGTAGGTCGACTAAACTTGTTATACTTTTCATGATACATTTGTGTTGTAGTTTAGTATATAAGGTGCTGAAGTCATAGGTAGCTACGCTTTCGATTACAACATTACTACGCTTCATTTTTTCAATGACGTCAATACTGTTATCAATGGAGATGTATGTCAAGTAGCCAGTGCGACTTTGTGTAACACCGCAGTACTTTTGGAAATGTGATTTTAAATGTTCCAAAATTGTGTGTAACATGACTGCTATTTGTGAAATACTTGTACATGATGCTCCAGCAATGGAACGAAATTTAACGGGATTTTTGTGTAGTTTAGGTATACCATAAAGGATTGGGATGTTTTCCTTAATTTGATTTCCATCAACAGAAAGCAGTGATTTGATGTATGATTCATGTGATTTAAAGAGTTCAACAAGCGGTTTATTATAACGAATGTAAGTAGTATTGCTTGAGAGACTGAATGGATGAAGGCCAATTTCTGAAAGTAAACTTTGAACATAAAACTTTTTGCATGTGAAAGCGAAATTATTAGCTGCTTTGTCAACTGGTGTGCAAACAAAATTATTGTAGACGGGATTATTTTTTATCATTTTTATTTTATTGTTAGTTGTGATTTCCTTAACTATTTGTAGTTTTAATTTCATGTAATTACTCATGTTTACTCTGTATTGAGCAACGATGGCTTTTTTATTTTGTATTTTGTGGCGTGTTGTAATTTTTTCGGCGTATTCTGTTAATTTAGCGATTATATTCTCGTAACCGAGTTCTGTTATGTATGGTGAGTCTAATCTGTAATTTATACCGAAAGTCATGAGTTCAGTATGTTTTTTGTTTTGAAGAATGTTCATGTCGGCAGTGACAACATGTTTGACTGTGTCATTAACGTAATCTTCGTATTTGTTGCAGTTGCATTGCATGTACTGTTAGCAATCGATACCATTTCTTCGAACGTGGTGTTACGCAGAAACGAATTATAAATAAACAATTGTCTTCCAATTGAGGTTTTGTATTTGTAAACAATTTCTGCAAGAACAATTGATTCACGTGTTGC
The DNA here is from genome assembly GCA_964036265.1 of Daptonema setosum. NCBI lineage: Eukaryota > Metazoa > Nematoda > Chromadorea > Monhysterida > Xyalidae > Daptonema > Daptonema setosum. The sequence goes on along the minus strand of OZ038446.1, from coordinate 29,773,095 downwards.
GTTACCTGTTAGCATATTTTGTGTGTCTGACTAGTTTAAGTATGATTCGAGATACAATTTTTGTAAACTGTTGCTGTTGTAGTCCATGATTATGCGATCTACTGGTTTCTTTTTGTCGAGCGTTTTATAGTTTTGACCATATGCAGTAGTATCCAGTTATAAGTAGTTTGATTCTGGTATCAATTTCTGTTTCTTGCAATATTTTCATTGCGTATACCAATGTTTTCTTACTTGCTGCTCGAAGACACGGATATATGGCCTTACGGTTACAATTATAAACTAATTGATCAATCTGTTGAATGAGATCAGTTCGACATATTTTGCTACGACGTCAACTTCTTCGTTTCTTGGTTCGCTTATTACTTATACGAGTTGTAAAGTATGGTAACATTTCGTCAGGAGTAATCGTGTTTGTTTGCCACTGACTGATATTGCCTAATCCTTTCAGATTATCATTGAGACCCAATGGATGACAAGTATTTAGTTTCAGAATCCAATTGCGTTCTCTATCGCGTAATTCAGCATTAATGGCTTTAGGATCAGTGGAAACTGCAAAATCTATTATTCGAAAGCTCAAATCCATATATGAGTGACCATTGTTATTGAAATGTTGAACCATGAACGTGTTACATTTTTTGTTTTTTCACGTTGTATCTATGCTGCATGAATCTTGTTTTAGCCATTTGTGTTGTTTCACCAATGTATTGGATGGCACATTTTTTGCATTCAACTAAGTAAATAACGTTTCTATCTGTGCATGTTGCGGTTTTTGTACAATCACTTACATATCTATTTCCAGTAGTTTGATCAATAACCGTCCGCTCGTCACTTACATGTTGGCATGTAGTGCATCTACGTTGAGTACACGGGATCATGACTATACCTGCAGTGCCAGTCGGAGCTTGTACTGTCTGGTAGATTTGAAAGTTTTTGTCGCTTTTCAATACATAGTTCTGTTCTGCCTCGGGAAGAAAAATATGAGTGGTGTGAGACACTTTATGAATAACAAGAGGTGGTATTTATTGACAACCTAGCCAAGGTTTAAGACATGATTATATAAGACAAACTTAATAATGGGTGAGGCAGAACGCGACCAGTGTGTTAAAGCGAGTTCCAAAGTGAAATAATTTTAAAAACGATAATTCAGATTCATGTATAATGTAGTTTAAAACTGACTTTTTATTAAAGCAAGAGTTAAGTACACCGTTTATGTTTAGACGAAAACTCAAAACATTTTTATAAACAAGTTGCCTAAATCCGAATTGTAGAGAGGAAGGTTAAGTTGGTTGGTTATCGATTGAACACCATTATCAGAATTATGAAATATAATTTATCCAAACAGACGGACGAAGTTTTTGATGTGAATTAGACAGATTTCATTTCAAAATCAGTTGACGCTCTAGACTCAGCCATAGCTAAGTAAAAAGTGAAGTTAACGCTCCAGGGATATTAAAAGATGTTCTAGTTGCGCCTCGCTGAAAGTTAATTCTACTTTACAAGTACCTATTCGCTGTTTTCGCTCTTTCGCAGAAGCACCATCACTAAGGGTACAACATGATAACAATACATAACCATCATCATAGTTCTCATAATCAAACAACAAAATTTTCGCGTAAAATGGTGAAAACAAGGCATCCCAAGGCATATTGCAAATTCTATGAGCAAAGTCCATCTGCATCCCCGCTACGGTAGGTTGACATCTTCCATTAAAATTCGGAAAGTGCATTTTTCACAGATTAATGATAAAAAACACGGATTTCCTGTATAACTTCCATTAAATTGACTTTCCGTTAACATTACAATTCCAATGGAAACTGGTAACTCGCCAGTAGATATAATTTTTTGAGAACTTAAGTAAAGAATTGGGGTGAGAGAAAGTCAAAACATTGAAGCACTCATAATCACAAGAAATAGTTTTCGGAATCGAGTATTTTAGTCGAATCCTAGGTATTTGTAAAACCGCCGCTGTTACAACAGCGCGACAATCCAAAGCTTCCTTACCAGCGGTTACATTTTGAATGAATAGTTTTTCAGATCTGTTCGGATACAACCGCAATGTTACTGTGGAATTATCTAAAAAGATCCCATTGGGTGCCTGAAGTATGTCACTAAATATGGGTGTATACGCAACTACTGAGTTTAACTACTGAACTATCTTCAATGACCTTACTTCTTAAAAATATTAACCTATGTTTACTCGGGCATCTTTGTTTTACCGAATTCAAAGACCCCGGTTTATCAGGATAAAACAAACAATTTCGTAGAACCCTTTTTGATACGATTCGTCAGACAAAAACATGTCTTTTATAGGTTGCGTAGTGTTTCATACTCGCTCTTTTCATACTCGTACGTTTTCATACTCGTATCTTTTCATACCCGTACTTTTTCATACTCGTATCTTTTCATATTCGCACGGTTCACACCCGTTATGTTTCATACTCGTATCTTTTCATATTCACATGTTTCATACTCACACGGTTCATACTCGTATCTTTTCATATTCGTATCTTTTCATACTCGTATCTTTTCTTACTTGGATCATTCATACTCAAAAAAGAGTGCGTTATGTTTCATACTCGTATCTTTTCATACTCGTATCTTTTCATACTCGCATCTTTTCATACTCGGAAAATTCTTCTCAGTAGTTTCTTAATATATGCGTAATATAATGTTAGAGTGAGTAGTGAGTGAGTGAGTGAGTGAGTGAGTGAGTGAGTGAGTGAGTGAGTGAGTGAGTGAGTGAGTGAGTGAGTGAGTGAGTGATTGTATGAGTGAGTCAGTGTATAAGTGAGTGGGTGAGTTCAAGAAGCGAAAATTCTAAAGTGGAGTCAGACATGCATTAAAACTGTTGCTGAACATGAAAAAACTCGTAAAAATGTTGGTTTTTATCATCGCTTGTTCGTGTCCGTTAGTTGTTAAAAAATACTTTGCTTATACATATATTGTATAAGAAGATTTTGGACTGTTTATGAAACACAACCGGGGATGAATCAGGTCCTCATGCATACAAGGCTCACGCTCTTGCGCTGTGCATTTAAGCGGATGATGACTGGGTTTTATCTAGCTATGAAGCAAAGTATAGTAGCGGTTGAATATCTCTCAAAGTAAATATTTTAGAAGTTTACCTAAGCATCACTGCCTAGAAACCATACACACACACGCTCATATGCTGTTTAGCTAATATCATTGAATTTCAATGGCGAACCAATCAGCTTAGAGAGCGAGCATATCAGCACAGAACGATGTGCACTCACCTGGCTGGACGGCTGTTTATTTTGTTTTAATATCTACATTACTATAATAAACTTCTATAAAATAAACGGATAAATTCTACCGCCAGTTGTACACGCACAGGCACATGTACTGCTTGTTTTGACCGCTTAGACTTATTATTGTGAGTTTGAAACATCAAGATCTCTTTTATTCAAAGTACGATTTTTCAGTTAGAAAGTATGAAAAGTAACGCAATCTTTTGTTAAAAGAACAGTTTTTCCGAGTATAAAACGTAACGCACTCTTTTTTGAGTATTAAAATTTGCGAATATGAAAAGGTACGAGTATGAAAAGATACGAGTATGAAACATAACGCACTCTTTTTTCGGGTCTGAAAAATAGCGAATATGAAAAGATACGAGTATGAAAAGATACGAGTATGAAAAGATACGAGTATGAAAAGATACGAGTATGAAACATAACGGGTATGAAACATGTGAATATGAAAAGATACGAGTATGAAACATAACGGGTATGAACCGTGCGAATATGAAAAGATACGAGTATGAAAAAGTACGAGTATGAAAAGATACGAATATGAAAAGATACGAGTATGAAAAATAGCGAATTTGAAAAGATACGAGTATGAAACATTACGCAACCCTTTTATATAAGTTATTTTTCACAGCTCCTCTGTGCCGATTCGACCAGAGATCCATTGACATACAATAAGACATCTTCAAATAATGCTGTTGCTGCACTATTTATTACACTGATTTTATCTGCTCTGACAAATTTTACCCAATTTCCAGCTTCCAACTTCTGCGCATGGAACATTAAATGGAGCCGAATGTTTCTCGGGTCGACAACTAAGCCAGGTATTGGACGGATGGAAAACACGATAGGCGATCTATTTGTACCTTAACACAATACTTTATTATCCATTTGATTGTTTATAATGAGTATTTATAAAAGATACACTTAGATAACGAAGCGTACAGTGACTGGTATTCAACAGATATATAATGAAAAATACACAAAATATTATTTTAACAAACATGTAATGAAAATTACACCAACTAGTATTTATGGGTAACAAAGACTCGGCACTTGAAACTTCAATTTCTGAAGATTCAACTCCATCATTACGCCAGTCTTCTCTAATACCTTTCACATTTTTTTGGTGATGCATTTTTCCGCGTGAATTATTGAGCTTTATTATTATCCGCCCTTTGTCGTTTAACGCGCTTACGTACAACTTTCTTACTGGAACGCTTTTTTTAAATTGGATTTACTATGTTTACGATTAATTATTTTTTTAGTTTTCTTAATTTGCTTGGTTTCTTCCATCACTCATTCGCACACGAATATGAAAAAAAAGCAGCGAACTAAATGTGTTCTGAATGAATGATTTCATTATGGTAATTTCGAAGTTTAAGTACACTTGAAGACAGATGGTTTCCTTCCAAAGGAAAGTAATGGACATCAGACATGTCGCCCCTTCCGGAATCTCTGGGTGTTGTCAGGGGGGGGGGGGGGGGTGGCATATTTCCAAAACCAAAAAATTTTCCTAGAATTCTTTCCATACACGAAATTTCATGTTTCCGTATTAAGGTGGGTAACCACTGAAATAACACCGCTGCGCGGGCCTAACGCGCTTGTCCTCGCTCCCGCTCGGACAAGCCAGCCTTACGATAGGTAATCGGGGGTTAACGGACAGTAAAACTTCATTTGGAAATTATAAAAATTTTCGCGTGTAGTAAAAATTCTAGAAAAATTTTTGGGTTTTGGAATTTTGCGGGGGGGTGTCAACACCCAGAGATTTTGAGTGCGACAACACCCAGAGTTTTTCAAAACGCCAACACCCAGAGTTTTTGGTCAACACCCAGAGTTTTTGGTCAACACCCAGAGTTTTTGGTCAACACCCAGAGTTTTTGGTCAACAACCAGAGTTTTTGGTCAACACCCAGAGTTTTTGGTCAACACCCAGAGTTTTTGGTCAACAACCAGAGTTTTTGGTCAACACCCAGAGTTTTTGGTCAACACCCAGAGTTTTTGGTCAACACCCAGAGTTTTTGGTCAACACCCAGAGTTTTTGGTCAACACCCAGAGTTTTTGGTCAACACCCAGAGTTTTTGGTCAACACCAGGAATTTTTGGTCAACACACAGAGTTTTTGGTCAACACCCAGAGTTTTTGGTCAACACCCAGAATTTTTGGTCAACACCCAGAGTTTTTGGTCAACACCCAGAGTTTTTGGTCAACACCCAGAATTTTTGGTCAACACCCAGAGTTTTTGGTCAACACCCAGAGTTTTTGGTCAACACCCAGAGTTTTTGGTCAACACCCAGAGTTTTTGGTCAACACCCAGAGTTTTTGGTCAACACCCAGAATTTTTGGTCAACACCCAGAGTTTTTGGTCAACACTCAGAGTTTTTGGTCAACACCCAGAGTTTTTGGTCAACACCCAGAGTTTTTGGTCAACAACCAGAGTTTTTGGTCAACACCCAGAGTTTTTGGTCAACACCCACAGTTTTTGGTCAACACCCAGAGTTTTTGGTCAAAGCCCAGAGTTTTTGGTCAACACCCAGAGTTTTTGGTCAACACCCAGAGTTTTTGGTCAACAACCAGAGTTTTTAGTCAACACCCAGAGTTTTTGGTCAAAACCCAGAATTTTTGGTCAACACCCAGAGTTTTTGGTCAACACCCAGAGTTTTTGGTCAACACCCAGAATTTTTGGTCAACACCCAGAGTTTTTGGTCAACACCCAGAGTTTTTGGTCAACACCCAGAGTTTTTGGTCAACACCCAGAGTTTTTGGTCAACAACCAGAGTTTTTAGTCAACACCCAGAGTTTTTGGTCAACACCCAGAATTTTTGGTCAACACCCAGAGTTTTTGGTCAACACCCAGAATTTTTGGTCAACACCCAGAGTTTTTGGTCAACACCCAGAGTTTTTGGTCAACACCCAGAATTTTTGGTCAACACCCAGAGTTTTTGGTCAACACCCAGAGTTTTTGGTCAACACCCAGAGTTTTTGGTCAACACCCAGAGTTTTTGGTCAACAACCAGAGTTTTTAGTCAACACCCAGAGTTTTTGGTCAACACCCAGAATTTTTGGTCAACACCCAGAGTTTTTGGTCCACACCCAGAGTTTTTTTGTCAACACCCAGAATTTTTGGTCAACACCCAGAGTTTTTGGTTAACACCCAGAGTTTTTGGTCAACACCCAGAATTTTTGGTCTACACCCAGAGTTTTTGGTCAACAACCAGAATTTTTGGTCAACACCCAGAGTTTTTGGTCAACACCCAGAGTTTTTGGTCAACACCCAGAGTTTTTGGTCAACAACCAGAGTTTTTGGTCAACAACCAGAATTTTTGGTCAACACCCAGAGTTTTTGGTCAACACCCAGAGTTTTTGGTCAACAACCAGAATTTTTGGTCTACACCCAGAGTTTTTGGTCAACAACCAGAATTTTTGGTCAACACCCAGAGTTTTTGGTCAACACCCAGAGTTTTTGGTCAACACCCAGAGTTTTTGGTCAACAACCAGAGTTTTTGGTCAACAACCAGAATTTTTGGTCAACACCCAGAGTTTTTGGTCAACACCCAGAGTTTTTGGTCAACACCCAGAGTTTTTGGTCAACACCCAGAGTTTTTGGTCAACACCCAGAGTTTTTGGTCAACACCCAGAATTTTTGGTCAACACCCAGAGTTTTTGGTCAACACCCAGAGTTTTTGGTCAACACCCAGAGTTTTTGGTCAACACCCAGAGTTTTTGGTCAACACCCAGAGTTTTTGGTCAACACCCAGAGTTTTTGGTCAACACCCAGAGTTTTTGGTCAACACCCAGAGTTTTTGGTCAACAACCAGAGTTTTTAGTCAACACCCAGAGTTTTTGGTCAACACCCAGAATTTTTGGTCAACACCCAGAGTTTTTGGTCAACACCCAGAGTTTTTGGTCAACACCCAGAATTTTTGGTCAACACCCAGAGTTTTTGGTCAACACCCAAAGTTTTTGGTCAACACCCAGAGTTTTTGGTCAACACCCAGAGTTTTTGGTCATACCCAGAGTTTTTTGTCAACACCCAGAATTTTTGGTCAACACCCAGAGTTTTTGGTCAACACCCAGAGTTTTTGGTCAACACCCAGAATTTTTGGTCAACACCCAGAGTTTTTGGTCAACACCCAGAGTTTTTGGTCAACACCCAGAATTTTTGGTCAACACCCAGAGTTTTTGGTCAACACCCAAAGTTTTTGGTCAACACCCAGAGTTTTTGGTCAACACCCAGAGTTTTTGGTCAACACCCAGAGTTTTTTGTCAACACCCAGAATTTTTGGTCAACACCCAGAGTTTTTGGTCAACACCCAGAGTTTTTGGTCAACACCCAGAATTTTTGGTCTACACCCAGAGTTTTTGGTCAACAACCAGAATTTTTGGTCAACACCCAGAGTTTTTGGTCAACACCCAGAGTTTTTGGTCAACACCCAGAGTTTTTGGTCAACAACCAGAGTTTTTGGTCAACAACCAGAATTTTTGGTCAACACCCAGAGTTTTTGGTCAACACCCAGAGTTTTTGGTCAACACCCAGAGTTTTTGGTCAACACCCAGAGTTTTTGGTCAACACCCAGAGTTTTTGGTCAACACCCAGAATTTTTGGTCAACACCCAGAGTTTTTGGTCAACACCCAGAGTTTTTGGTCAACACCCAGAATTTTTGGTCAACACCCAGAGTTTTTGGTCAACACCCAGAGTTTTTGGTCAACACCCAGAATTTTTGGTCAACACCCAGAGTTTTTGGTCAACCACCAGAATTTTTGGTCAACACCCAGAGTTTTTGGTCAACACCCAGAGTTTTTGGTCAACACCCAGAGTTTTTGGTCAACACCCAGAGTTTTTGGTCAACACCCAGAGTTTTTGGTCAACAACCAGAGTTTTTGGTCAACACCCAGAGTTTTTGGTCAACAACCAGAGTTTTTGGTCAACACCCACAGTTTTTGGTCAACACCCACAGTTTTTTAAAACGATTATTAGGAGCTTTGAGCGTTTTCTTTCGGACAAGCATGGATTTTTTTGTACAGCAAAACTTTAGGTCTGTGGTTTCAGGGGACATGCATCAAACGGACGAAGAGAAGGCAAAAATACAAGCGGCGAAACGACAAATTGCCATGGACAACGAGGAAAGAAAACGAAGGTCTGAGGAATACAAACGTTTCCTGAATAATAATTTACCATTCATGTGATATCATAAAATATGAATAACCCGTCATTGTTGTTGATCCATTTGAAATAAAACTTTCACCACATGCTGCATACACTCAAAACAGCGGGCTTGAAAGATTGCCAAACATTGTTGTATATCAACGAGTTAATGCATGCGCGTCCATTAGCTTTACATGAATTTATTTATTCAGAGTTCTTTTGAGAAACCAGAACAATCTAATAACTATCAGAAATGCTTGTCACAACAGAAATGATCAGCTTATCGTGTCAGCTCGATAAAAAAGTCATTGAAATGACATATAGTTTATTAACTCGATAGTTAACTTAAGAGTTTAACAAATAATCTAACCGAATCATCCGACTGCCCCCGAAATATGAAAATTGGAAAAGAGCAAATATATAACGTAATCCTGCTTGTTGAACACAAATGTAGGTTGTTGACCAAAAACTCTGGGTGTTGACCAAAAACTCTGGGTGTTGACCAAAAATTCTGGGTGTTGACCAAAAACTGTGGGTGTTGACCGAAAACTCTGGGTGTTGACCAAAAACTCTGGGTATTGACCAAAAACTCTGGGTGTTGACCAAAAACTCTGGGTGTTGACCAAAAACTCTGTTTGTTGACCAAAAACTCTGGTTGTTGACCAAAAACTCTGGTTGTTGACCAAAAACTCTGGTTGTTGACCAAAAACTCTGGTTGTTGACCAAAAACTCTGGGTGTTGACCAAAAACTCTGGTTGTTGACCAAAAACTCTGGGTATTGACCAAAAACTCTGGGTTTTGACCAAAAACTCTGGGTATTGACCAAAAACTCTGGGTGTTGACCAAAAACTCTGGGTGTTGACCAAAAACTCTGGTTGTTGACCAAAAACTCTGGTTGTTGACCAAAAACTCTGGGTGTTGACCAAAAATTCTGGTTGTTGACCAAAAACTCTGGGTGTTGACCAAAAACTCTGGGTGTTGACCAAAAATTCTGGGTGTTGACCAAAAATTCTGGGTGTTGACCAAAAATTCTGGATGTTTGATTTAAAACTCTGGGTGTTGACCAAAAACTCTGGGTGTTGACCAAAAACTCTGGGTGTTGACCAAAAACTCTGGGTGTTGACCAAAAACTCTGGGTGTTGACCAAAAACTCTGGGTGTTGACCAAAAACTCTGGGTGTTGACCAAAAACTCTGGGTGTTGACCAAAAACTCTGGGTGTTGACCAAAAACTCTGGGTGTTGGCGTTTTGAAAAACTCTGGGTGTTGTCGCACTCAAAATCTCTGGGTGTTGACACCCCCCCCCCCCCTGACAACATCCAGAGTTCCGGATGGAACGACATGTCTGATGGACATTTTGAGCGGTATGGTCAAAACAGGCATCAAATGGAATATCGTGTAAATGAACGTATTCTAACACTCTTTGACTTTCTCCATACGAGTTAATAAATGTTGGTTTGACATCATCACATGTGACTAAATAAAGACGGTTTGATAATGTGGCATGTGGTGGTGAAAATCTACTAAGAAAATACGTTGGCGGGTTTTATGTGGATTATTTATTATTTGCGGTACATTTAATAAATTTGCAAATATATTCGGGGATAGATTTACAGTTTTAACCTATAAATAAAATTCCATCAAGTTACCCACCGCTAAAATCGAGATATTCTCGTTTCAAGAGGTCTAACATGTGGTTTGGTAAACTCCCCCACTCCCACATTTTGCGCGAGCGTTCCTCGCTTAGCATTGCATATGCTGAGCGCGTGTCCGCATTATGAGTGTTTTTATCAATGCCTAAACATTTTGTAAAACTCACATAGTTGATCCATGCAACCAAAAACTGTTTCCGAAAATAAACATTCAGCTGTGTAATCTTGATACTTATTTTAATAGTTTCGTTTAACCGTCATAACCTGAGCTCCGTACTCAACCTGCTGTCTCACCTGCTGTTAGACTGATGGTTTTTGTCATCACTCACTGACCGATGACTTTGTCATCACCCTCAGACCGATGACCTTGTCATCAAACCTTAACATGTCTTTCAAACCGTTATCTCAACACAATTTATTGTTGCTAAAAACGTGTTCCGCCATTCTTCATTTCACTATCTTCTTCGTTACAATCCCGGTGGTTTATTTTTCTGCTCCTTTTTGTTATATTCTGTACGCTATTCACTCCGTCTCCTTCTAATGGCAGGATCTTCGATTTCGATTTCATTGGGTTGTCTCGCATATAATCGGTCTTACAAAAAATACGAATTACAAATTACCTGAATTAAAGAGGTGAAAAGCATGAAAACTAATTAAGTTGAAAGAATTACTAGAATTGAACATGAAAAGGGAATAACGACACGATATATACGGAAATTGTCCTAAGGGACATTTCAAAAACCTAAAGGGTTTAAGGAGAGGAATAACAACGGTTTTTCATCGTATAATACGTATTTGCATCAATTGTAAAACGGATCAAAATCGTTTAAATTCAAGTAGTGATTCAATCAAATGAAGTTAAATGGAATGGAATGGAATGGAATGTTATAAAACTACAGTTCTGTGTTTCAAGAATATCGGCTAAGAATGTAGGTTTTATATCTTCGACGTATTTATATATGATGTTTGAATCAATCAATTTTCTTCTAAAAACAGCAGAACATGGAACTGTAACTAATTCCTGAGGAAGCTCATTCCAGATATTCAAAGATCTATATATTAAATGGTTCCTCAATGAGGCTCCTGCATGAGTTTTCACAATTTTGAAAGAGTGTCCTCGGGTGTTAGATTTATTAAATGAAATGAAATCAGAGGGATCCAAATCCCTGAACTTTTTGTGAATAAGTTTATGGAGCACCACCAGGTCATTTACAATCAGTCTAACGATAAGGGGTAATAGATTGAATTTACTGCAACGGTTTCTGTACGACAATGTCATGGCATCAGGTAAATATCGAGTGAAGTCTTTTTGAATAGATTCAATCGATTCTTTGTCTCCCCATTTGTATGGCGACCATATGCAAGAACAAAAATCTAAAGTTGAGAGAGTAAAGGTTGAGAACATCTGTATGTTAAAGTTTGGATTTTTTTAGAAAAAACATCTGCTAATAACCTTAGATCTTTTTCCGGCTGTTTGGCAAAGTTTTTATACTTGATTAGTGAAAGTTAACTTGGAGTCAACTAAGACGCCTAGGTCTCGAAAAACCTCATTTTCTGGAATTTTGTCACCATTAATTTGATAGGTTCCCTTGAATTTAGATTTTCCTATTCTCAAAACTGCTGATTTTGGAGCGGATATTTTTAAGCCATTGTTTGATATCCATTTTTGAACAGAGGTTAAATCTGACTGTAAGTTTTCTATGTCTGTATTGTTTTTTTATTTCTGAGTATAGTTTTATGTCATCGGCGTAGAGAAATATTTTTGAATGTTTTACGACAATTGGTAGGTCATTCATAAATAGAATAAAAAGAAGAGGGCTTAACACGGAACCTTGTGGAACACCCATGGTCACTGATGTTTGTTTGGATCTTGCATTATTAATGCAAACTGATTGGGTTCTGTTGTTTAAATAGGACATTACAAAATCAACGAAATGTTCAGCTAGCTTTAAGTTTCTTAATTTTTGAATAAGAATACTATGCGGTACAAGATCAAAGGCTTTTGTGAGGTCTAAGTATATAATATCTGTGCAGTAACCTGCATCCTTGTTGGTAGCCCAGTCATAATGACATCTCAAAAGTTGGCTTTCAACAGATTTTCCAGGTATAAAACCATATTGGGCAGGAGTGATTAAGTTGTTGGCTAGGCAACAATTTAAAACAGCCTTTTTAATTATTTTTTCAAACACTTTTGAGATAGTTGCATTCAAAGAAATTGGTCTGTAATTTGATGCTAAAGATTTGTTGTCTTTTTTATGGATTGGGATAATTTTTGCATGTTTCCATGATGAAGGGAAGCACGAAGTATAATATGATACGTTGAAGATTCTTGCCAGTGGTATGCTTATTGAACGGTTCAGTTTTTTCAAGAAGATGTTTGGTATTTTGTCAAAACTAGATGCATTATTATTTTTCAAAGATCGTATGGTTTCACTAACTTGTTCGGGTGTGAAAACGGGATAAAAATCTGGATTGTGTGAAAATACTTTAGTTTTAGGTTTCTGAATCTTTTCACAATTGTCTTGGCGAACTTTGGTTGTGCTACCTGAGTAAATTGAAGAAAAATTGTTTGAGAAATGGTTTGCTTTTTCCTGATCGGATACAAGCTCTTTGCCCTGATCGACTAGGATGGGAGGTGAATCTTTAACTTTCGTCTTTGAGTTAACATATTGCCAGAACTTATGTACGTTACCTGACGACAAAATACGGGTTTCATTGTTGTAGTATGATGACACTTCTAGTTTTCTTATTTGTCTAGATATTTCCATCCGCTGGAAATGAATATTCAAACATTTTGTCTTCTTGAATTTTGTTTTCAATGTCAGTTCGATGGCTCTTAAGTTTCTTAGGTTAGGGTCCTGGATACAATACAAACGATTATTGGTTTTCTTATACATAGGAACATAGATGTTAATGAGATCATTCAGAATTTCGGTAAAAGTTTCGCACATTTGATTAAGAGATAGCAACTTTGGATCAATTATATTATGCCAGTTTTGAGATTCGAGTATTAGGTTAATTGTGTTGTAGTCTACCTTATGAAAGTTGAGGAATTTATAGTTTGTTTGTTGATTTAGTTCTATGTTTGTTGTCAAAGATATTCCAAAATGATCAGAGGGTGGGTTACATATGCCGTCACCAAACCGTTGCAGTTTTTCAATTTTTTGGGATAGCTTCTTATTTGAGACAAGAATGATGTCCAGTGTATTATTATCAATATGGGTAGGAAAGTCCACGATCTGGTGGAGTCCGGCTTTATACAGGGTGTCCCATCCTTTTGTCCCGATGTTGACGGCTCCGCATTTGAGTTGTACTGAACTAATATGGCTGAAATTTTTTTCTGGAATAGAGAAGGCTTTGGCAATTTGTTTGATACCTACCAGAAGTTTATTTGACGTCTGTAGCAAATTTTACAAGCCATCGAAAAGAATGCCATTTTTGGCCAATATTTTTTCATATTTTTTTTATTTCTCTAGCAAGAGACATAACGAAATAGCATCAATCGCAAAGCACCGTGAACAGAAAATCATGGGTAATAACTACAATAAAAGACAAAAAACAACCAGACTTGTTAACTTCTCCACTTGGGTACCACCGAGATCTCGGCATCGTTCCCATCGACGAGGCACAGTTTTCAGAGCTGCACGGCGTAAGTCCACAGAAATGGCATCAATCTCTTCAGTGATAAAGAGACGTAACTGGCTCAAGTTCTCGGGATTCCTCGCTTATATTCGCTCTTCAAATCAATCGACAACCAAAAGTCCAGTGGGGTCAGATCTGGTGACCAGGCAGGCCATTGGAGTAGTCCTCCTCAGTTGACTCAAGAGAAGAGCCAGGAAAGGTCTCGTCGAGCCAATCTCGGGTTGTCACCAGAACTGGTCCGATGGAATTCTGGTTGCGGGTGATTTAAAGGAGTGCGTGTACGCAAGAAGTCCCGAGATTTCGGACCAATTACGTCTCTTTATCACTGAAGAGATTGGTGCCCTTTCTGTGGACACACGCCATGCAGTCCTAAAAGCTGTGCCACGTCGATGGGAACGATGCCGAGATCTCAGTGGTACCCAAATCGAGAAGTTAACAAGTCAAGTTATTTTTTTTCATGTGGTTATTACCTATGATTTTCTGTTTACGGTGCTTTGTGATTGATGCTATTTCGTTATGTCTCTTGCTCGAGAAAAAAAATAATGAAAAAATATTGGCCAAAATTGGCATTTTTTTCGATGGCTTGTAAAATTTGCTACAGACGTCGAATAAACTTCTAGTAGGTATCAAACAAATTGCCAAAGCCTCCTCTATTTCAGAAAAAATTTCCAGCAATATTAGTTAAGTACAACTCAAATGCGGAGCCGTCAACATCGGGACAAAAGGATGGGACACCCTGTATAAAAACGACCTTATATTAGCATAAACGGTGTTTGAAGAAAAACTTCCAGTCAACTGAATCTCAGGCATATTTGCGTCTCCAGTTAAAACGGTTGTAGTTCCAAAGTTAAGTGATTCTTGATAAATTTTCAATAAATCATTTTGGGCATTAATCAACGCCTGCTTTTTATCTGCTTGATTTGGAGGTCTGTAAAAGCTTATTACACAATAGTTAACCTTTTTTATGTTGACGACTTCACCTATTGACTCTAAGTATGCGGAAGATATGCTGAGATTCGGTTCGAGTCGACAACTGAAACGTCTAGGTACTAAAATCAGAACGCCACCACCTCGATTATTCACTCGGTCATTTCTAAAGACATTGAAATTGTTATTAAAATGGAAAAGAGCATCAGAGAAAGCTTCAGACCGCCAGGTTTCATTTAAACAGTAAATTGTTGAAGAAAAGTTGGGGTCATCGTCAATTAACTTACACAAAAATATTCTTTTCGATGGTTGTGCGACCGAACGACAATTTGCCGAATAGATGTTTAAGAACTCACAAGGTTTTTTCACAGTTTGTTGTATTCCTGCGTGCCCTCATTTTCTCTGATTGCTCTTGTCCGTGGCGGTCGTCTCGACGAAACCATACTCCTCGAACAAGTCCTCACTGAGGTAGCCGATGGACTCGTAATGAGCTCGACTACCAGTGTAGGACCGTTCGCAAACCATGACGTCATCGAGTGAAGTCTGGAAACTGGTTGTGAAGTCTCTGCCGGTGTTGTTGTAAACAAACCAGCAGAACTTCCTAGCCCTTTCCAATCCGGCCCGTTGGATTCCAGTCAGGTCATGCCTGGTGAAAACCGACGGTTCGGAGTTTGACTTCAACTGATTTTGGTACAGACGGGACAGCTGGGACCGGAATTTTTTCGACAAGACCAAACTTTTCACGGTCTGACTATCGGTTTCGACTTTGATTTGTCGACCACCGTTAGCCGAGACCGAGACCTTATCCGACTTCTTTCCTAATCGGTACACGCGCGTCACACGCGCACCGTCTCCACCCAGCGCCTGAACCGCCGCCCGGACGAGTAGCATGTCGTCATTCTTTGCAGGATCACGACACGCCGGCCCGTCCATGACGGTGGCGATGCTGGGCGGTTCAGGTGCACCCATGACGACGGCATTGAATCGCTTTTTGACTCTTTCATCACTTTCGGCCTTTTCAGCCGCGTCTCGGGCCGCTTTGCTTCGGCGTTTACGTGATGACTCGATCACGGAAAAGCCGGCATCGTCACCATCAGCCGAAACCGGTGTTTCGGTCTTGTTGAGTTCGATCTTATCAATTTTCTTCGTTAGACTGTCCAACTTTTCGAACAATTTGTCCATGAGCTTGGACTGCTGCGACAGAATGTTTAAAACCAACGTGTGGTCATCCTGTTGTTTTTGTTGGTTCTGCAGGCTTTGTTGCACAAATTTGTCGATGTTGGCTACCAATGTTTGAAAACTCGGCACATCCGGTGGCGTTTCCGAAGATAGAGATTGCTGTGAAGTTGCGGATGGCATGTTGAAGTCCCTTTTTTGGCACGGAATTTCCTGGACGAAGGAGTTAACTTGTTGATGATTGATGACATTTATTTATTATTTATTTGTTGGATGGAATTTACCGCATGAAACTCTGTTGATTGTGTTCGCCTCGCAGATGCTGCTCGTAGCTGGCGCGGCACCTTGTATTTGTATGGGAAAAATCCATAGGGATCTTTGACACATAATTTAAATATGACGGTTATCCTCACATTACGAATACCGAGATTACACGTACATGGAACACTTGCAACTCCAAAGTTTGTATCACATTTGTACACAACATTGCTGTTCATGTAACCTACTCGGCATTCATGAACTACTGGTTCAAAACTGCAACGTTACTTGTAAAACAAAAAATGATAATTATCAAATGAAGAACAAAAAATGTAATCTGGTTTACGTTGGTGAAACAACACAAGAGGTTCACAACGATTTCTCCAGCATAAACGTGACGTACGGCTCAACACAAAAAGTACTTACCTGGTAAGCCATTTCAACAAGTTAATCATACACACTATGACATGACTATTGGTATACTAGAATGCATCGATAACGAAGAAAACATTGTTCTGCGTGAACGAGAGTTATATTGGATTCAAAAAATTTGTAAATTAATACTGACAGGAAATTTCATGACATTTATCTGGCTTTGAAAGGTAGTTCTAACAAATCTTTACGTTATGCTAAATCTATACTCGCATCCAACAAACAAGACCACGAGTATAATCGGTCAATTAATTGGTTTTACAACGGTACAAGAAAACAATACAATTTGATTAAAAAAAATGCTAGTTCTGCGGAAAAAAACCTGTATTACTATACAGATCTGTTATAACACGTGACTGATGGATCGTATTTATTTAATTGCTTATTTATTTAAATTGATTATCTTTTTGATCACAGAAAATTTCAGCGTTTAGTAAAAATTGTAGAAAAAATGACTGGGTTTTGTAGTTTCGCGTCGCAACTGTGCTAATTTTCATGATCGGTTCATTGATGTACATCATAATCATGTCATTACTGGTGACTTCAGTATTATCAACGATAACAAAATTCTTTCCGATATGATATCAAGAGGAACTAATTATAGAAAGAATGAAAGCTTTATCTCAAATATTGAACTTAAAAAAGTTTTAAGCTCTGTTAGAGAGTTCGCTCTAAATACTTGAACTTTGCGAGACCAGACTTTAAAAGAAAATAGATGTAACCTTTACACAAAACAGATTGAGAACCACATCAGAAAACGCATACCGGTTACTTACGCTAGATATAAAATTCTTATAACAGTGATTTAGTAAATGAACTAATCTGTGTTCCTATTGATAAAGCTCCTTATCATTTTGCGTTCATTTGAAAGACATTATACTTATGATTTGTAAGAAACTTGGTGTAACTGACTTGAATGCCCTACCTACCACTGGTTTATACATACATAATAATCAAACAATTGAAACAGTCATTGCGAATCATAAACGTTTGCTGCATGTAAGTTTTGTCTTGAATATAATAAAGTTGATCCAAAACTTCCAATACTCTACGGTAATCCTAAATTCCATACAAATCCAGTCAGGTTTCGAATTATAGCTGGTGCCGCTAATGCCACAGCAACTCCGTTAGCTATAATTTCACACAACATCTTACATAGTCTACGAAACCGTCTTAAAAACTATTGCAAAGTGGCTGATTAACGCAGTGAATATAAACATTACATTTCGGTAAATAGTAGTAATTCTGAACTCACACAACTGCATACTGCTCGGTCTTATGGTTATGGTACTACATATGATTTCTGTACTCTATAATCAATGCTGCCTCATGTATTTTACTAGAACTTTCAGACATCACTAAAATACTTTTCACACATAGTAAGATAAAAAATATTGTATCTAGATAAATAAAACTATATACGGAAAACCTGCTTATTATTCAATTATCCTAATCAATAATAACCAATGGCTGTCTTTCACTCATGAAATGACTAACAGTTTAATCCATGCTGTGGTAACATAATCTTATATCAATTTTTGCAATTTTGCTTTTTACCAAAAAGTTAATATTAACCTCCAGCATCTGATAGATACGGCTTATCCTACTTGTTTAAAGATTACATATGATAAGGGAACTGTTGATTGTATCAATTATTTGCATTTTAGTATCAAATTCGACCACGATAAAACTACACTGTATAACAAAAAGGTTTTTTCCTTTTCAAAGTTATACGTTCTTTTCATGGTCAAAGCTGCGTGCCGAAAATTATTATCATTTGAGTTATTATCGGGAACTAAGTTCGTTTTGCTATAATTCACGTTAAATTTGAAGACCTTTTTGATTATGTAATCACCTATTTTCGGCAACTTATCACTGTGTCTCATTCGATTAATGGGAGCTTAAAAAAGTTTCAAAATTCCCATTCAAATCTGTTCATGAAATTTGGTTTATATACGAAAAAATACAATCGTAATCAGTTCACACGGCCTATCGACCGTCAATTTACTTACCGAACAAATTAATCAATTTGTATTTGTTACGCGAATAAACTCGTTTTGTTCCTTTGTGCTCATTATTGATTAAAACCCTGTGTCACTACTATTTGTGTGCTTTGCATTGCGTTTGTTTGTGCTGTTGACGGTTTTAATGATGCTTTGTAGAATAAATTTACCAATGCTCTCATAATACTGCTACAAAAAAACAACAACAATAATACTGGTTTTTTAATTAGGTTTTAATACCGATTATATTTTTCATTTTTTATGAGTCAGTTAGCACGGAGCTCATCCCTGATGAGTCCCGGCTCCGTTAGGTTGGAGTCGGATGATATGGACGAAGCGCCATAAGAAAAATTAAGATTTTTTTGTTTTCGAAATTAATTATCTAAATGAGTTAGCAAGATAAAAATAATTTTACGTTTCAAAAATTTTGTATTATATTTTTATGATCATCTTATGTTATTAACCTGTCTCATCAGGAAGATAAACATGATTTCAGGGTATGTTATTTTCACTTCAACGAACTCTTTTTTTGTGAAACATTGAGAATATGGTGCCGTAACACACTTCCGCTCTTTTTGAAATCGGCTTCATTTTTATGGTCGTCTGTAGGCTTCTGAAAAATAATCAAAGCAATGTTTAATCAACAAAACAAGAAGAAACACCAACCGTGATTTGAGGGTTGACTCTCATCAGTTTGATGTGCTTTAGGAAGTTTTTGCTTCAGTGAGATAGAGCAACCAACCTTTTGACAACCATAGTAAAAGAGGAGAATAAAAACTCCGACACCACATCGTGCGCGGTCAGACATAAATTTGTGTATGTTCAAGTGTGGGCTATAAAAGATGAAAAAAATAGTTGGAGAATATGTAATTAGACGTCGTGTTGTCTTGTCTACCCATAAATAGATAACATTTAAAAGGATTTTTGCTATAAAATACGTAAATAAGCATTTGCTATAAATTTATTTGTGCGAGCCCGATTTCCGTTTTTTTTTAATTCATGGATTTATCTGAAAACAACTTTAAATATGCAAAAATTTTAACTGATTCCAAATAGTTTTTTTAGGTTTCGCAGAAGCGCTCCTCAAATCATTAGAATACATATGTCGGCTCGCTGGTCAAGTGGTTAAGGTGCTAGACTCTGAAACCGCCTGGCCGGCCGCACACGGGTTCGAATCCCGGGGTCGTCACCAACAAGCCTTATGGCAGTCAAAACAGAAGTGTGACCTACTGGCTGATGGTCGTGAAATAATATGCCTTGAACATCAGATGGAGTGACTTGGAACTTGTTCCATGATATGCCTTATGGCAAGCACCATTCGTGATTGGGACCCGGCGAAGTCTCAATCCGAGTGAGACAACCCAACAATAAAAAATAAAAAAAAATAAAAATGACGGCAATTCAAAATTAGTTTGATATAATTTAATATTTACCAAAAATTACGAATTGCTAGTGTTTTCATTGCCCTATGGCGATGAAATTTCTTTCAATAAGACCAGATATAGCAATCCAATTGGCTTTCTATTTGCAGATCAATCACTTATATTCTTTGCAGTTAACAATTTCAAGAAAAATTAGTCATTTGCCGAACATTTCCAATGAAGTTTCATGTTTTCCGGTCAAAAAAAATGGCACATCAACATTATATACGCTCACTTAGCAAAACATATGTAGATGCAGATTTTCTCGCTGAATCGGGCCCAGTAAAATATCATGCAACAAGGCAATGGTTAGAAATTATGGAAATAAGCCGTAAAAACTTTTTTCACGCTGAGATTCCCTGAAAAACATGTTTCCATATGGTGTTCATCGTTCCAGATATAAAACCGAAAATTCGTAAATTGATATAGGCCGAGTCAGTAGTTTTTGAGACTGACCGTAACTATATGGACTGAATAGAATTTTCACTACACGCCAATTTGAATTTTTTCATAATTTTCCAAAAAAATAAATAAATTTTAACACAGAAAATGAAATTAAATAAGTACCAAATCACTCCAATTAGCGTGCTCGTGAAACATCAGCTCAGCATACGTATGCCTCCGTCTGATATAACGCGTGCAACATCAATTGAGGTACATCCGGGTCGGCGCCGACCGGATTGATTCGAAAATAAAAGGTTTCTCGCGTTAAAAGAATTCACAGATGTTTTCAGAAGGTCAATACACCTATTCAACATGTTTTCTAAGTAAATAGGCCTCTCTGTGCTCGCTTTTTGGTGTTGGGGAAAACCGTTATTTACCCCCATTTTTTTCAAATTACGGTAGTCCCAAAAATAACTGACTCGGCCTATAGTACATTCTTCGAGAGATAAAGTCTGGTCACAGTTTCTCGTTACTCTGAACTTTTCACCGTAATCCTTTTGTCGCGCATTCAAATTTCGGCGCGCGTTCAAATTTAAATACATTTCCTAACTTTTCACACTATATTTGTTTAAAATATTATTAAACATGTTTTACTTCTTTTTCTTCAGTACAACATTTTCAGGAAAATAATTATTAACAAGATACCCTGACCAAGCTATATCCGGCAACATGCCTGTATGTGGTTTTTACGCGACCGCATTTCAGAGCATTTTCACATTTTCATTGAAAATAAATAGTCATACAAAAGACCGAAGTTTCGTTTAAATTTGTGATAAACAGCAGGACGAGATATATTTCAATCACCAAAGTACATTTTTCATCGAATTAATTGCTTCTTCATACTTCCGCATCGTTCTTTTTGATATTTTTTGCTATAAATTGCGGTTTTGTTTTCAAAATCCAAAAAAAGTGGAGTAACTTATCAAATCAAAAACTGTTTTCAGTACTTTAGATTTATGGTGATCGCTATCAGTGTTATATATTTCAAGCCGGATAGTTGAACTAACAGTTCGTTTTTCTATGTTTTATGCGACATACAGTCCCTGACATAATTAACGACTGATTTTCTAGGACCATCTTGGGCCAATAACACACATTTTTTGCGCGTTATAAGATAGCTGAAACAGCACCATGATGCACCAAAGTTTGCCCATATTTGGAACAAGATTACACAAAATGGTGCCATGGAAGACCATGAAGAATCAAGGCATCACCAAGGAAATTGAAACATCGGTTCACCCTTTCATCGAAAAAAAACGCATAATTTTATTTCATTTTCATCAGTTTCGGAACGGATTTTTTGTAATGTTGAAAATAACTGAATTGTTTATGTGGGTCATTTTGATAACACATGACACTTTTCTTATATTGAAAATAACAGATTTTTTGTAATAATGAAAATAACTGATTTTTTGTAATATTGAAAATAACTGATTTTTTGTAATATTGAAAATAACTTTTTTTGTAATACTGAAAATAATTTTTTTTGTAATATTGAAAATAACTGTTTTTTTGTAATATTGAAAATAAGTGATTTTTCATAATATTGAAAATAACTGAGTTTTTATGTGGGTCTTCCTGATAACACATGGCACTTTTTTCTTAATTCCAAGAGTAAATCATATAGAGAAGGGGAAATTACAAAATCTTACTTTATCTCAGGAGCAAACTGCAAATTGTGTATCTTCAAAGTGGGGCATTCCACCTTCCCCTCTTCACAACATCACGTAAACAACCACCGAGAATCAGGAAAAGCCGAACATGAAAATAATGATGTTAACCAAAACTATATACAGTTAAAGTACCAACTACAGTATGTCTGAATGGGTGATTTCCACAAATTATGAAGGAATTGGTTTTATATATACTCTTGTATGATTTACTTCACTCTCAATAAACCGGACGACCTGATATTTCATCTGATCCGGATGACCTGATATTTCACAAATAGTGAAAAATTATAGCGTACTATAGACACCCACCCCGCCTGTTTGTCGTGTTTTTGTAAAAAAAATTGTTTGGACATCGTTATTTTGTTTCATAAACCGCTTTCCTGAAGTCTCATCTACTTTTTTGTTACGTGAAATTGTTCAACTGTCTTTTTCTACTACACAAATACGAATTGGTTAACAATAACAGAAGCTAACTCCGAGCGGTTTCATGCCGGATGAATCATGGTTCATCATGGGCGAAAAATGATTTAAGGATGGGCAAAACATGGTGCGTCATGGGCAAAACATGGTGCGTCATGGGCAAAACCTTCACCATCTTTGTCAATAATTGGTCGTTCCTTGATCAGACTTACCTCTGTTTATACACGTAAAACCACCATGGGAGATGATGGTTGAGAATTCCTTGGCCCATGTTTGAGCCAAGATAGGACCAAGATTTGCAGCCGTTTATTAGGTCAGGAACTGTATTTGGTTATACAGTGTGATTTACGGCATGTTGCGGTT
Organism: Daptonema setosum; assembly: GCA_964036265.1. NCBI lineage: Eukaryota > Metazoa > Nematoda > Chromadorea > Monhysterida > Xyalidae > Daptonema > Daptonema setosum. Next base: position 29,750,275 of record OZ038446.1, on the reverse strand, counting down.
TTGATCATAAGTCTTGCAATAATTCAAGAAACCTCAAAATTTAAACTTCAGAATATCAGCCGAAACTTGTTCTGTTAACATGTGAAAATTGAAAGTTATATAAAACAATGTGAAATGCATGGTGATTTGTGAAACATTTAAATATCACACTTCGGTGGGACACCTCGTATATACAGCCCGACAAAATCAAGCAAAAAGGTAGTAATACTGTATTTAATTTTTGATTTATGAAAATAATTGCCAGTAATGTGAACTGGTTCATCGTTCAGAGAGAACAGACTATAACTCACCTTTAAAATAGAGTAAACAAAAGTAATGTCGTTTTACGAGCTTCTTTTTTTAATTTTTCATTATGCAAAAATTGTCAATGGCCTGTCACCTTCAGCGGAAATGTGTTCAAACAAGTACAGGGAGTGCCTATGGGTAACTCGTGTTCACCAGTAATTTCGGATCTGTGTCCACGGCGCTTGGAATTAGGTATTGCAGAGGCAATTACGTGGACAGAAATGGACCTATTGTTAGATACATTGATGATTTCTGCGCAATTAACATACCCAACTTCATTACATTTACACAGTGCTATTTACCCAAAAAAAACTCATCATTAATCGTACTAACGGCACGGACCATCAAGCCAACTTTTTGCACCTTGATATAGTTATTCACAACTTCCATATTCCGATATTTGATGTGTATGACAAGACCAATGATCTCAACTTCAAAGTACTGAAGTTTATCCATGTACATAGCATTGTATGTACCTGAAACATTGGGTTATAAAACTTTCACATGGCAAATTATAAGATTCGGTGAAATTTGTACTGAGTGCGAAAGTTTTTTTTTTTAATTTCTAGAAAGGCCGCCGTGGATCTTCAAATCAACGGTTTTCAAAAACACATGCTGTTGACCGAACTTTTTCGATTAGTTAACAAACACAAAATTTTGAAGTTATATTTGAATTGAAAAAAAATTAATTCATTAGATTGGGTTGGATTAAGGATTTTTGCAAGATAAGACAGGTTTCCACTGAGGATGGGCTTAGGCCCGAAATCAAGATTTCTAACTGTACTATTCTGAGAATCCAAAAATCAACGCGTGCATTCAATGCATCCAACGCGTGCTTCTACCGTCATTGACACCAACATTTATAACATATGGCCTGGTGGTTAGGGTGTAGGCCTCGCATGCGAGAGGTTCCGGGTTCAAAACCTTTTGTAAAATTTTGGTGAAATACTGACTGCAGACGAGTTTTTTCGAACTGTTCCCTCTGAAGTTTTACTGCTCGTTAACCCCCGATAACCTATCGTAAGGCTGGCTTGTCCGAGCGATATCGAGGACAAGCACGTTAGCACCGCGCGGAGCGCGGAGGTGGGATCCGTTTGAAAAAATATAAGTAAAAGATCGAAAATACATACAATGTGAAAGTTTCGATTATCCAAAACAATTTTTTCCGAAAAAACTCGCTAATTGCAGTTTTGGAAATTTTGGATTTTTAGAATAGTGCAGTTAGTTAATTCGCGGCCCGAAACGACAATTTTCCCAAGCTCTCCATATTTTCAGGTTTTTCATCATCGCAGGCGTTCATCTTTATTTCAATCATGGTAAGAGAGGATCCTCGTAAACGGTCGTCAATCGATTCCTGTACAAAACAACCCACGAGTCGGATCCAAAAGAAAAAGAGGGAGGAGAATCAACAAAATAATCAGGTTTTTACTTTTTTTTCCTTGTTAGCCTTTGTTTTCATTTGCAGGTTGCTTTACATTACTGCGCCTCTGAACTATATGCAACCATGTCAGGTACATATGTCTGTCAGTCTGTCAGTCAGTCAGTTAGTCAGATAGTCAGTCAATCAGCCAGTCAGTCAATCGGTGTCAATCAGTCAGTCAATCGGTGTCAATCAGTCAGTCAGTCAGACAACGAATTTGCGGTGAAGTTCAAAACATGAATCAACTTCAAAGATAAATAACGACGGAATTTAAAATCTCACACTTATTTGAATTATTATCTTGGTTAATATACTCTCCCGTTGAAAGTTTTCGATAATACGCTTTTGTTGAGAATGTTTTATGGTACATCAAAACCATGGCAGTAGTGAAAGCGACTAAAGCCGCGTAATGAATGCTGTTGTGTTGCTTACATGAAAATTTAAAAATAGTTGCATTACGTGCGTACATGAGTACCGCTCCATGAGTCCACTAGCGGACGAGAATGGTGGGTAAAAGTGAATGTTCCTCCTTTTTGGCGAATACAAAAGTAGAGTTTATTCCCTAAGGTATAGGTGGGATGGCCGAATGTTTGCCGATTCCTCCTCATTAGGAAGGTTCCCCTCTTATCTGGGGTTTCGACTCGTCCGTAAGTGGATGTGCCAGTAGGCAGTCAGTCATTAATTTAACGAACAGTCTGATGACTGGATTAATGGTTGTTTACCATCATAATTTCAACAACAGCCGATCTCGATTATTCGTGTTTGACAAAATCAGACGAGCGAGTGGAGTGGGCGACTGATTGACAGACTGACTGATTGACTGACTGAATGACTGACTGACTGACTGACTGACTGACTGACTGACTGACTGACTGATTGACTAACTGACTGACTGACTGACTGACTGACTGACTGACTGATTGGTTAACTGACTGACTGACTGACTGACTGACTGACTGACTGACTGATTGACTAACTGACTGACTGACTGACTGACTGACTGACTAATTGACTGACTGATTGACTGACTGACTGGCTGACTGACTGACTGACTGACTGACTGACTGACTGACTGACTGACTGACTGACTGACTGTCTGACTGACTGACTGACGGACTGACTGACTGACGGACTGACTGATTGACTGACGGACTGACTGACTGACTGACTGACTGACTGAATGACGGACTGACTGACTGACTGACTGACTGATTGACTGACGGACTGACTGACTGACCGACTGACTGACTGACTGACAGACTGACAGAATGACTGAATGACTGACTGACTAACAGACTGAATGATTGACTGACAAACTGACTGATTGACTGACTGACTGTTGACTGACTGACTGAATGACTGACTGACTAATTGGCACACTGACTGACTGATTGACACTCTAATTGTTTGTCTGATTGTCCAATCAATCAGCATACGGCTATTATTAAGCAAGATCTACAATATTTATAAAAATACAACACAATACAATTCGTGTTAAATAAAAATCAGTCCCCTACTCAGAACTCGATTTCGAGAAATTACCAGCCAGTATCGTTAACCAGCAAACAAAACTCGTGAACCGAGAGAGTGTGATTCGAATAATATTTTTGTGAGAATCTAAAAAAATAAATAAATAAACCAAATTTATTCAGTTGTTATGCCATAATAGCGGGTGTGATTTGTTTGGACTCATGTTCGATTGGACCCAAGTTCGATTGGACCCATATTTCTGACAAGATTTAAGTTAAGGATACATGAGCTTTTTCGCACGGTTGAGTACAAATTTCAAGTATTTTTACCATGATTTTTCTTACTGACTGTCTACTTTATTTCATTATACTTAGGACGACATTGGACATTGGTCAATTTCGCGTTTCTAGCTCATCTTTGGGTATCATATATGGGAAACAGTTTTTCAAGATGGTAAATTTACCTAGGAAGGAAAATCGATTAAATGTACAATAACTTTTACAATCACTCCAATTCCTCTATCTTGAAACACACCACAGAACCTTACAAGTTGTTGTCATAAATATGGGTCCAATCGTTACATAAAAATTGGGTCCAGTCGAACATGGGTCCAATCGAACATGGGTCCAATCGAACATGGGTCCAATCGAACATGGGTCCAACTGTGACGCACCGCATAATAGCACGGTTGGATACCAAGTCACAAATAAAAGTCATGCTATTGTGTCAGCTCGTCCACGTCTGGTGTTACTAAAATTAAGAGGTTTAATCTATAAAAAAAAATACGCAATTGAAGTTTATGGAATTTGGTGAATCGTATCGCAAAAATTTACATGGCAACGTTTTCATGTTTTTCAAGCCAGGCATAGCCCCAATTTCAGACGTCTGAATTAACAACAATGCTATATCGAGATATTTCTAGTAATCATCAATAAGAGTGATTGATATGTATATCGACCATTTGTATGAAATAGTTAATAGTCATGTTATTGTGTCAGCTCGTCTACGACTGGTGTTACTAAAATTTATACATTTAATCTAATTAATGAAAGTTAAATTCACGCTAATCATATTTATGGAATTTGTTGAATCGAAAAAAATCTACCACTTGTCATTCACGTTTACATGGCAATGTTTTCGTGTTTTTCAAGCCAGTAATAGCCCCCAAATTCAGACGTCTAAATTTATAACAATGTTATATCGAGATATTTCTAATAATCATCTTTAAAAAAAAGATTGATAAATTGCGTTTTTTATGTGATTTGGTGAATCGACTTTTTTTTACAATTTTTGCGCCTTTTACGTTTATAGTTTATTTATCGAGTTAAGTTTTTTTTACTTGTCGGAAACTTTCCGATACGGAAATTATTTTCAATCTCGCGGGCTGCTTCCTGCATAATCAAGGCGAGATGAACCCACCAGCACAAACTAATAACTAATTTGTGTAATTTTTTTTTTGGTGAGAGCCCGTGTTACGTGAAAGAAATTATTTTAAACACAAAAATAAAAACATTAAAATAATTTTCCATTCAAGCAAGCTTTCAGTTACGTTAGTTATCAAAACAATCATACTACATAGAGTATTTGATATTTCAAAATTGTTGTCGCTGTACTCGGATACCATGTGATAAAATTACACGTACCGAAATATAGTTTTCATTTTGTGTTGAGCCGGGTGCTTTTGCCTCACCTGTGCAGGGATTACCCCGCGAATTTGAAAATAATTTCCGTGTTGGAAATTCTCCGATAGGTTAAAATGAAAATTTAACTCGATAAATAGACTATATATGACATTGTTTTTGTTTTCCAAGTCTGGCATCGCCCAAATGCAGACGTCAAAACTATATTAATAACAATGAGTGATTGAAATATCGACCATTTGTATGACAGAGTTAATAGTCATGTTATTGTTTTAGCCCGGCTGGCGAGGCGAGTCTGACGTCACTGAAACAAAAACGACTAGTCTAATAACAAAGCTATAACGAGATATTAGTTACGAGTCTTATTTTGTTCCAGTCGTAAAAAAGTGAATGATCGAAATGCGATATGACTGGTAAATCGAGAAAAAAATCCAGGTGTTCAATCTAATAACAATGCTACATATAGCAAGATATTTAAAGTGAGCAAAGTTATGATCAATGGCGATACTGCTGCTCAATCAAGTTATTATTACTTTTACTCTAATCCATTACATTACATAGGTTGTTATTAATAGTCATGATATTATTTGTTTTAGGCTTTCTTCAATTATAATGTTTCAAAAATGCAGGCTCCTAAACCATTTAGAAAACTACAAATAATGAGATTTTTATAGTCAATTACTTTTGCATATATAGCGCTAGAAAGCTTTCAAACTTCTCAAACTTTTATCGGATAAGAACCGTGTCTGTGAAAAGTTTATCCGCATAATGTGATTTATAAACTTATTGAAAAAGAATTTCGAAGGCTTATTCTAGTACCTATAAATATAGGGTATGGTAAATCAAACAATACACTACAGTAAGCTCTTTTTGAAAACATCCACATCCCCTGCCCCAAACTTTTTTTAAACAGCCTTATATTGTATCGATCTGTCACAGCACACGCACTGATTTAGGCGTACGGTATAGCTAATCAAGAGTGTCTTGTTAGCCAAAATCTTTTGGCGCGCAGTTTGAATTCAAATCTGTTTTTGGCGCGGTTTCAAAATTTCGTGAAATGAATACGTTTTCTATAACATTTGGAAAACATAAAAAAATTGCGCTTAAAAACCGATCTGCAAGAATAAATGTTGATAACGAGAAACCCTGGATCGGATTTAATGTTCGAAAATAAAAATTAAAGAAAATGTTTAGAACGCACGTGAAAAACTGTTTCAAGAAAATCTACAGCACAAAGAACTTTTGGTAGAACTCTGGTAGAAAACTGTGCTGGAACGAAAAACTCTTGGTAGAAGTTTTTTCACGTGATATTTGGAAAACTCTTACTGCCTTTAAAAGCGTAACGGGTCCATATAAAAAATTTTATGAAATAAAATACTTAAAACGTGCTATAACGTTTTGAAGAAATCGTGTTTTGCAGACATCAAAACTTTCAATAAAATTAATAGATAAGTTCCGTAAAGGGAGCAAATGGGCTCATTATCGTTGCTCGTCTGCACGTGGGCCTCATTGACCTTAGCCATACGTGGTTTGTTGTTGTTGTTGTTGTTGTTGTTGTTGTTGTTTTTGTGTTTGTTGTTGTTGTTATTGTTGTTGTTGTTGTTGTTGTTGTTGTTGTTGTTGTTGTTGTTGTTGTTGTTGTTGTTGTTGTTGTTGTTGTTGTTGTTGTTGTTGTTGTTGTTGTTGTTGTTAATGTTGTTGTTGTTGTTGTTGTTGTTTTTGTTGTTGTTGTTGTTGTTGTTGTTGTTGTTGTTGTAGTTGTTGTTGTTGTTGTTGTTGCTGTTGTTGTTGTTGTTGTTGTTGTTGTTATGGTTGTTTTTGTTGTTGTTGTTGTTGTTGTTGTTGTTGTTGTTGTTGTTGTTAATGTTGTTGTTGTTGTTGTTGTTTTTGTTGTTGTTGTTGTTGTTGTTGTTGTTGTTGTTGTTGTAGTTGTTGTTGTTGTTGTTGTTGCTGTTGTTGTTGTTGTTGTTGTTGTTGTTATGGTTGTTTTTGTTGTTGTTGTTGTTGTTGTTGTTGTTGTTGTTGTTGTTGTTGTTGTTGTTGTTGTTGTTGTTGTTGTTGTTGTTGTTGTTGTTGTTGTTGTTGTTGTTGTTGTTGTTGTTGTTGTTGTTGTTGTTGTTGTTGTTTTTGTTGCTGTTGTTGTTGTTGTTGTTGTTGTTGTTATTGTTATGGTTGTTGTTGTTGTTTGTTGTTGTTTGTTGTTGTTGTTGTTGTTGTTGTTGTTGTTGTTGTTGTTGTTGT
>OZ038446.1:29735719-29738219 GCA_964036265.1 Daptonema setosum | reverse complement strand
ATTCAAATTCATTTGGTAAACTCATATAAAATTGGTCTTACAAATTACGAATTACAAAATACAAAATACAATGAGTTAAAAATTTAGTAATGCACTTATAAATGACCGAGGGATTTGTTTTATCACAGAGGGAATCCAAGAGTTGGTTTTCGGTGTCAGAAAGTTTTCCATAGACCAGTTTCCATGAGGTTTGCACCGATAATAAGAGCTACAGTCTTTCGATCTCTCTCGCAGCTTTTCCATGCACGAATCAATGTCGGTGTAAAGCTCTTTGAAGGTCTGAATCGTGTTTAGGCAATCAACAGGCACGGTACTACCATCGGCTCGCTTCGCCCAGTTTACATTGGCTTTATCAACAAGTCTGTTGAATGCTGCAATGATCATGAGTGTACCCTGCGAATTTTGACCATTAAAGTATTTTGCGTTCAGTTTTGAGTTGCAACATATGATCTTTCATCAGAGGAATTTCAAGCCATACCTCGTTGAAAACCATGATACATTTTACAGAAATGGGGTTTAGTAGGGTTTTACAAAAGAAAAGTTCAGGTATGGCGCTCGGATCATCAAGCTATAGTATACTATTTTTACGCATCGAAACAGATTGATGGGTGAGTGACTGAAGTAGTGAGTTAGTGACTGAATGAATGAAAAACTTAGTGAAGAGTGAGCGAGTGAAGGGATGAGTGATGAAGTCAGTGAGTGAGTGGTGAGTGAGTGAGTGAGTGAGTGAGTGAGTGAGTGAGTGAGTGAGTGAGTGAGTGAGTGAGTGAGTGAGTGAGTGAGTGAGTGAGTGAGTGAGTGAGTGAGTGAGTGAGTGAGTGAGTGAGTGAGTGAGTGAGTGAGTGAGTGAGAGAGTGAGTGAGTGAGTGAGTGAGTGAGTGAGTGAGTGAGTGAGTGAGTGGGTGAGTGAGTGAGTGAGTGAGTGAGTGAGTGAGTGAGTGAGTGAGTGAGTGAGTGAGTGAGTGAGTGAGTGAGTGAGTGAGTGAGTGAGTGAGTGAGTGAGTGAGTGAGTGAGTGAGTGAGTGAGTGAGTGATTGAGTGAGTGATGAGTGAGTGTGACGTGAGTGAGTGACGTGGATGTGAGTGAGTGAGTGAGTGAGTGAGTGAGTGGATAGTGAGTGAGTGAGTGAGTGAGTGAGTGAGTGAGTGAGTTGTGCGTGAGTGAGTGAGTGGAGTGAGTGAGTGAGTAAGTGAGAGTGAGTGAGTGAGTGAGCTGTGGAGTGATGTGAGTGAGTGAGTGAGTGAGTGAGTGAGTGCGTGATGCTGTAGAGTGAGTGACTGAGTGACGTGAGCTGAGCTGAGTGAGTGATCGATGAGATGAGCTAGACGTGAGTCGATCTAGTCGATCTTGCGTGAGTGAGTGAGTGACGATGCGAGTGCAGGATCGAGCTGAGTGAGTGAGCTGAGTCGACTGGAGTCGAGTGAGTCGAGTCGATCGAGTGAGTCGAATTCGTGAGCTGAGTCCGACGTGTAGTGCTGAGCTAGCGTGCGTGAGTCTGAGTGCGATCGTGCTGAGCTCGAGGCTGATCGTGCAGTCGATCTAGTCTATCTAGCGTGAGATGACGTGAGTGAGTGAGGGGACACCACATACCACCCCTTGTATAAACTTCTGTAACCATTTCATATTTGACTAGTCTGGCTCTGGCCTCCATTAGTAGATTGGAATGACGTTGCGCTGATACGTCAGCGACATCTCGGTAGTTTTTGGGCTGGTGCCCAGAGATCAATCAAGTAGTATTTTCTGCGTTTTATTTAGTTTAACAACATCCAAATGGACCAGTCAGTCAGTCAGTCAGTCAGTCAGTCAGTCAGTCAGTCAGTCAGTCAGTCAGTCAGTCAGTCAGCCTTTTTGGATGATTCTTCATTGAATTAGCCGGTTATTTACTGAGTTGTACTTCTTTCAACAAATTCACCTGCAGTTCGTCCAATGCCTTAACATCCATTCCGAGTACACTCCGGCTTGTACGCCGATTTCAGCACCGACTCTCATGGATGGTTGTTGCTGTGTATAATAGTTGGAGAGTCAGTCAGTCAATCAGTCAGTCAGTCAGTCAGTCAGTCAATCAGTCAGTCAGTCAGTCAGTCAGTCAGTCAGTCAGTCAGTCAGTCAGTCAGTCAGTCAGTCAGTCAGTCAGTCAGTCAGTCAGTCAGTCAGTCAGTCAGTCAGTCAGTCAGTCAGTCAGTCAGTCAGTCAGTTAGTCAGTCAGTCAGTCAGTCAGTCAGTCAGTCAGTCAGTCAGTCAGTCAGTCAGTCAGTCAAGTCAGTCAGTTTGTCAATCAATATTTCAGTTAGTACTGTATACGTTAATCTACAGTGAGACAATGATAGTTAGCCATTAAGTCGTTCAGTTAACAAAAACGCCAATCAAAAAGTTGGTTCGCCACACCTGTAAATAAAGTGGTAACTCATGACGCCCCTTCAACGGACGTAGGAAGTATTTATCCCTTTCCATTGGTTCCAATGTCTTCAAGACGTTGTGCAGCTTATCTGAAATTGTTGA
>OZ038446.1:29671519-29731519 GCA_964036265.1 Daptonema setosum | reverse complement strand
TCTCTAATTAACCTAAAAAACTTTAGCAAACCTTCATAAATAACCATGTTGATTCAGAAAAAATTTTTTTTGTATCATGGATTGCCGTACTCAACAAACCAGGACATGCTTTTGTTAACCTTGATTTTATTTTCGTATCTTATAAATAATTTTATTTTAACATAAGTATTCATTAACGTTCAGCATATATGTCTTGGTGGCTGCGATGCAGAGGTTTCGATGCAGAGGTTTCGGCTGCAAGCAATCCTGTAGTGATGTGGTCAAAATAAGTTGCTTAGACTTCTTGACAAAAAATTATACCGTTAAAATATTTCAAAGGTCAAGTTTGGGTCACTGCGGTTCTCGTTCAATTTTAACGATATAATAAATGTTACAACTGCATTCGCTTGAGCCTGCGCATCACGGCACTTAAATGTCTCTTGTGTAACAAGACGCGTCAGTGCGACGACGCTTTTAACACGTATCTGTAGGTAACCTTTTGGACTCATTCAGTTTTTATTAATTTTATGAATAGAATAAGCATATTATGCTCATATTTAACCATGTTGTCTGCTGCCCTACAAAAATGGTTTGAAGGTGTGAGTTTGACGGAGCATCTAACATACAGGGTGGGGAAAAGTAACTATACACTTGTTGAAGGCCAATTTCTAAAAAAAAATTATATTGAGTGTATAAGATGTTATGAACAATATATTCGTTATTATACGTAAAAAACTGATTCTGATGTCTATTTGACCGTATCTTGCGTTATTTTCAATTTTAAACAGGATTTTCAGTATTTTCATGGGTTTTCCTTTTTAACGTCTTTAAGAGTCGATGCCAGAGAAAAGCACCCGTCCGGGCAGTTTTCATCAGATTTTTCGAAATCGTTAATTTCGCTGTTATTAACGCTATATATGCAGAAAAATGTGGCGATTCTGAAAATATTCTTTGTTTTCAAATTTGATCGACAGAAATCATAGGAAACTCCTTTTTCTGACCACAGGTCGAATGGTTTTGGAAAAAATCGACTTTTCCATGAATTTATTCATTTCTCTATATGTGAGCTTCAGAGGCTCATAATATTTCAGATATAAATTTTCCAGGTCATTATCGATTTGTGTTTACAATTTCAGTTTTAAAAACAAATTTTTCGTTTGTCAATTTCTTCTCTAAACATGGGACCTTTTACAAGGCGACGAGATTCTCAATCGTTTCCAAGCGCCTAGAAATTTGTGCGCGTAAATCTAAAAGCTCCTATCGGCATAAATTAGTAGTCTTTTATATGGAGAATCTTTTGAAATTAACCATTTCATAGCAATTTCCTATATCTTTCATAATACCTCGAAGAAGATTCAAATATGCGTGCCAAGCTTACGCTGGAACACGCGCTTTCTACGTGATTTTCAGCCGACGGTGTTTTGAACATCGTTATGTCATATAACTTTGAAGTTTTTGGTAAAAAATATGGCAAGACTTCGTGCTATGCATCATGATTATAATTTTTCCCATATACTAACGATTCAGTGAAAAAAATAGTCCAAACCGTCGTATGGGTATCGAACCCGAAACCTGGCGCGTGCAAAACTAAAGTGCTAACCACTATGCTAAACGGGCGATGATTAGTCATGCGCCTTTCACGATGATCACGCATTTGGCTGCTTGTTGACGTTCCATGTGTGTTAGTCTTGGAACTCCCATGAAGGTGCTAAACCACAAGTTTCTTCAACTTCTTTGACGAACTGTGAGAGAATTGCTATAAAATGGTTAATTTCAAAAGATTCTCCATATAAAAGACTACTAATTTATGCCGATAGGAGCTTTTAGATTTACGCGCACAAATTTCTAGGCGCTTGGAAACGATTGAGAATCTCGTCGCCTTGTAAAAGGTCCCATGTTTAGAGAAGAAATTGACAAACGAAAAATTTGTTTTTAAAACTGAAATTGTAAACACAAATCGATAATGATCTGGAAAATATATATCTGAAATATTATGAGCCTCTGAAGCTCACATATAGAGAAATTGATTAATTCATGAAAAAGTCGATTTTTTTTCAAAACCGTTTGACCTGTGGTCAGAAAAAGTAGTTTCCTATGAATTCTATCGATCAAATTTGAAAACAAAGAATATTTTCAGAATCGCCACATTTTTCTGCATATATAGCGTTAATAACAGCGAAATTAATGAGTTCGAAAAATCTGAGGAAAACGGCCCGGACGGGTGCTTTTCTCTGGCATCGACTCTTAAGTGACCTCATGGTCTAACCAAAATCCTCAATAAAGGATAAGAACTGTATAAAACGTTTCACTTGATGATGATTTAAACTTCAGAATATCCCTACGGTTAAATTCGTTTCGGATAATATGGTAAGGCCCGTGTTCAAGATGCCTGGCCAATAATATTTGACTAAGATGATGATTAAAATCATCAAAATGGCGTTTGTAACAGTCACACTATCATCTAAAATACACGCAACTACAGTGCAAAAACGTGAAACAGGGGCATGTTTAGTATTTTGTCATAAAAATTGATTTTTCAACCCGATTTGAGAAAAAAAATGACACAAAATAGCCTGAAATTTTTTGTAACTTCACAGGAACAGTTCTTTATAATTTCAGCATTGGTTCGGCGGCAAGATGGCGTCGTCGGTCAAGAAGACCAGGTGAAGGGCCAAACCGGGCAGCATATTTCCAGAAACTATAAAGTTTTTTTTCACCAGTAAAACTTTTCCCTGAACCATTATGAATTCACAAAAACATAGTTTCGCACAAGTGAACGAATGAAATTTTTTTCAAAAAAATTATAAATAATAATTTTTTCTTTTTTTTTGTTTTTTATAAAAATTTAGTTATGAATAAGCTATCCCATTTTAGCGTTTTCATTTAAATTAAAACTTCCCATTGTTTTTTATGGCTTCGGCTTAGTCATTATCACAGACTGTTCGTTCTGAGCGAGATCGCCGAGTATGAGGCTAAGAGTTAGTTTTCAGTTTAGGCTTAGGATTAGGCTTAGTGTTTGGGAAGGGCTTGGGCGCGTAGCGCCTGAGCCCTTCTCCAAAGGCTAAGCCTAAGCCTAAGCCTACACTGAAACCCAAGTTTTATGCCCCCGCCTTGGACCGTTAGCACCGCGAAGCGGAGGTGTCCAGCCTGGTTTTTCATGTCACCACTAACCGAACCATTAGCCATAACTTTTAAGATGTAAAACACTCATGATCGGTGTTTTTATAACATGTATTTCTCATGGAAATAAGTTGATTAACAAAAGGTTTAAAATAATTTTTTTTTATTCAATTCAATTTTTGAGAGTTATTTTAACCATTCAATAATCAACGTATTTCCATGAAAAATACATGAAAAAAATCAGCAAAGCAAGCTGAATTTTCTGAGAATGAAAATTCCATCAAAAAAATTTATTTTTTATTTGATTTTTTTTTGATTTTTTATATTTGTTCATTTGTTCGAAACCATTCATGATAGTTCAGGGAAAAGTTTTACTGGTGAAAAAAAAACTTTATAGTTTCTGGAAATATGCCGGCAAGAAGAAACAGGCGTGAAGAAAAACTATAACCAGAAGCGAAGACCTTGGTCCTCGCAAAATGCCACAAACATTGATTTTATTATATACAATTCTGTTATGAGGTCAGGTGATTGATTAATGCAATTGAATTAATTTTGTTTTTTATCTTTGAATGTATCTTGGTGGTTGGTGAATTTATTGTTTTTATCATCTTCATATGTAACATGTTGGTTGGTGAACTGAGGGTTTCAATAAAAATTAAAATCTGATAATAATCCTATAAACGTTGGTTGAATTTCTTCGAAAGATTATGCCAATATCATAAAGCTTCGGCTTTACTTATGAAATTTGTTAATTTTTGCTACGTAAGTTTTTTTGTTGAAAATGTACTACGATTCTGGTTAGTTAAAGATGCCAAAACGGCCTAACATACTGCGGCGAATTAAAAGGATCGGTTTAGAAAGGCCCGATGTTTAAAGAAAAGAAAAAGATGGGTATAAAGACCAGAATCAGGTGTGATTCACTCAAGTACATTGAGTTATAGGTTGCTAAGATATCTTGAACCGTTTACATAATAATGGATCTGAGGCACGTGGCTCACCGTGAATTCCACCCCACGTAAGTGGTTCACAGTGTATTCATATCGAGGGACTTCCGAACCACTAGCGGACGAGGAGGGGAGGAGTGGAATTCCCCCTTTTGAGCGGTTTCAAGAAGTGGAACTTTTTTTTAAGGTGTAGGTAAAATCGCCTGAAAACTCATATGTATATAGCTAACTTACTACTGACTGTATCCATCAAACAGCAAAATAACCGAAATTAAGTCTCTTTTTCACAATCAATAAATATGTATATTTATTAGAGAGATCGCAAGATGTGACTTTCGTCGGCTAACCACCCCCTCCCCTCTCCCACGCCATCCGAAGCCCCAAAAACCACGGTTAAACTGGAGTTGTGCTCTTAGCGGCGCTCATTATGGTATACTGCTCATGATTGATTATGCAAAAAATCCTAATCGAGTTTACAAGCAAAGAAAACTACACCAGTAAGATTTTTCATTCAGTGTCAGTGGCATAGGAGATTTCAAATTCTGGAAATGAATCAAAATAAATAATTTTTTTTCAATTCTGAAGTATTTTGATCTTCAGTATAATGCATGTTTCTGAATTAATTACATATCTCTTGCCTCGAAGAGGTGAGCGCAGCCAATTTCCCCAGTAAGACTTCTCTCCTTCAACAATGATCGAAAGTGTTACAACGTATTGCATAATGAAACATGAGCAGTATACAACGAAGTGCCTGCATGCTATTAAGGTTTTCCAGAAACTGGTGAGATTTCTTGAAAATGTTATGAAATCAATTCTGAATTCTGATTATGATCTAAATTCGTATGAGAACCATGGAATTTATTCGTTGTATACGGTAAACTTTCACTACAGACGTACGCACAGACAGACGTGTCTATCTAGCAAAAAAACAACCGAAGTTCAGCGTTTTTCTCAGTCAATAACAAAATTATAATTTTACAACGGGAATTGGATCTTTTAATTTTGTTGATTTATATTAGCAAGTATTTTTTTCAACAACCTGGTGATAAGTTGTATAATTTTTTTTCATTTTCTTGTTTTTTTGCGAATTTCGATGCGCTACCCCCATTTTATTTCCACTATTTTGCCATTAATATAAAGCCTGTGTACATAGACACTAAAAATAACTTCGACGTTTTAGTAATCCGTAATATTTCAAATATGACAATTCAGGAAATGAAAAAATTCGGTTCTTTGACGACCGAAGAACGTAAAAAAGTAAAAACACGCAATTTTACTCTGACCTGCCTCATTTTGATAGGGCATATCTCCCATAGAAAACAATATGCATCGTAATTAACCATACCAAAAGTTTTTGGACATGTTGAGGTATAAGTTGACCACATATAGGCTGATTTGGAGTACATCGATTTTTTAGCGTGGTATGGAAATAATCGTAAAACCTCGAGTTTACTGTGGAGCGTATCTTAATCCGTTATTTTCGCAAAAAAATATCAGCTCGCTACTTAAAGAGAGCCTATCAATTTTCAGGTTCCTTGGACCACGTGTGTGTGTGTTTTCAACAGTAGGTGACAAATTTCCTAACACGACGTTTTGAAAACTGTTGTGATTAAAAAACAAAGTGCTTGCGTTAAGGGCACGCGTGAGCTTATGCCAGTCATTGCGCGTGTGCCGTTAATTGAAACAATTAGAAGGACCCCAGGTTTTCAATCCTGAATAATTCAATG
Source organism: Daptonema setosum (assembly GCA_964036265.1). Lineage (NCBI taxonomy): Eukaryota > Metazoa > Nematoda > Chromadorea > Monhysterida > Xyalidae > Daptonema > Daptonema setosum. Next base: position 29,725,749 of record OZ038446.1, on the reverse strand, counting down.
GTGCCAATGAAAAATATATAGGATGATTATTTCGATGTGAAAACAAACTTTTTTTTTTTTGCTCCAATCATATATAGTAGTAGCTACTACGATAATACTATTTCCTTCCAGTTTAGGAAGTATGTGTTAATGAGCTCAGAAAACGAGTAAATGATACACATTGAATCACGAATCAATAATAAGTTCAGATTATGTAAATATGAGTAGTATCATTCAACTAAAGCGTTACAAATCATATTTACATGGGGCCACGTAAAAACTATTCGAAAAATCGGGAGCTATACTCATAAGAAGTATTAATCCCATAGTTAAGCCATGACTGTAAGCACACATAAACTAGCTCGTGAACCACGCTTTTTAACAATAACAACAAACAACAATTACATACCATTCATCTCCATCCGGATCATCCCTGATCCATCCAGATCATCCCTAATCCATTTTCATCATCCCTGATCCATCTCCGTCTCATACCTAATCCTTCTATCCACAGTGGCGGATCATCCCTAATCCATTAATCCCCCCACCAGGGCGGCGGCGGCGGGGCCCCACAATCGTCTACAGCATATTTGTTTATCTGTGTAATGGTTCAACCCTGAAAATCACAAAAAATTTTGACATGTTCATTCAGTCCCATGTTGAATTCTCAATCAGTCATTCGCACAATATCACGCAACAAATCACACTTTTTCACATGCAACACTTTTCTTATGAACCGTTAATACCCTTATTGTCACGAACGGCAAGGGTTTCACCTCATGAGGGGTTTCTCGCTCAATCCCCTCATCATGTTTGACACCCCTGTTGCGAACCGTTCACGCCCGTATTGTCAGTGGTTGACAGTGATCAGCGGTCGACTGAACACTATGAGGATGCACTGATTCTCGCGATTCCTTTTATAGAGTTCATTCTTCACAAATTGTACAAATAGTACAAATACTACAAATGGTGAACAAACTTTTATACGAATTCACTGTGTTCTTACAATTAATACAATTTGTATATTTATGTGCAGTATTTGTATAAAATGGATAAATCTTATATGTATTTTGTATAAAGAATACAATTTGTACAAATAACATAATTTGTATAAAAAATTTGAAAGTTGTTCAAAATGTATGATTAATACAACCTACATGCGAATTTATAAATTTTATACAAGTACAGTACAAAACTGTGAATGTTATACAAACACCGTGCATATTTGTTTAAATTGTTCACTATTTGTAATAGTTGCACAGTGTGTACAATTTGTACAATCTGAACTCTATAAAAGGTATCAGTGCATCTTCATAGTGTTCAGCCGACCGCTGATCACTGTCAACCATCATGAGAAGAAACCCTTGCCGTTCATGACAATAAGGGTATAAACATGAAATACGTAATAATAATACGTATGATGCAATAAAATAATAATAATTCTAGCTAACTTAAAATCAGAACTGAGTGAAAAAAAACTATTTCTATATGTTTCGTCCTGAAACATCCGACGCCAAACTAACGATGCCAGGACTCGTCAGGGACGTGCATCGTACTTTCTAATAAAAACATTGAGAATATAAAAAACCAAAGAAATCAGGGATAGTGCTATTTCAAAAATTACAATGAACTTTAAAAAATCAAAATAGAAGAGAAAAGGCATATTGCACAGCACTTATTCTATAAAAACACATTGTAATGTAAAAATGGCGAAAACAACAATATGCGTATGTGCATGCTGTGTGTAGACGTATGTATCTAAAATCGATTAGTTGTTGACGTGAAACAATAGACGATTAATAGGGTGTGTAAACTTATTCCTCGTATCTTTTTTCGTATGTAATCCAAATTTGTTGAGTAGAGCAGAATGGCGGTTTAAAAACTTTTTAATGCCCTCTTTAATAACAGAAATTGAATGTGATGCGATAATCAATTGTTTCTAATAAGTGGTAATGCAGTCAATCAGGTCTTCAAGTTTTACTTGAATACGGACATAACGTACTAAATTACCGATTATAACACCGGTAGTCATATTCTTAGGAACACAACTGTAGCCAGGAAATGAACGTATGACTTTAAAGGGGAAAACACCAATTTTATTATAGAGAACAGTACTGTTTTTTTCGAAATCAATAGTGAAATCTGAATAATTGATACTGTTATTGGTTCCGTTATCCGATGAAATATTCAAGCAATCAGGATATGCAGTGTCGATTAAATGTCTGAGAGATTCTACGGTTAGCGGTCCAAATAACAACTTCCCGGTTTATTGCATTTTTTGATACATATATAGGTGGTTATTCACCATATAGAACGATTTTTTGATTAAAGCATTGTTTCAGCAAAAAAAACGAGGCTCTAAAAGTCAAAAGAATCGAAATTTCAAAAATTTTTGTCTTTTGGCATTTTTTGTCAAAAATTGTTTATATTTTTTTTACTTAAGGCATCAAGCAGAAAATTTATAGAGTATTTCTAGAGGTCAATGCACTCATTTTGAGCCTTAATGAAACGTATTAGCTCGAAGTTTTACTTTTCGAAAATTTACGTCAACATAAGAAGGTTGTGGGTTCGAATCCTACCAGGATATTGATATTTTTCAGTTTCTTGGTAGGACTAGAATTCGTTTACTAATACAACCGGCTGTTAAACTAGTTGGTTTGAGTGTGGGGTATCAACCCCCGTCGCCTTCAGTTTACAGTCTTTGTTATGACAGTGCAAGACAGGAGTACCTGTGGTGTAGCGGTTAGCACGTCCGTGTACTGAACGGAAGGTCGTGGGTTCGAATCCTACCAGGATACTTGAAATTTTTCAGTTTCTTGGTAGGACTAGAATTCGTTTACTAATACATATTCATGATCTCATGGTGTCAACTTTGACCCAAAATTCCCAAATTTCGCACGCAATTCGGCACTAGCGGTTTGCGGCGTTGAATACTCCATACCCTAGTTATTAACAACTGATGAACGCACCCCCCTACCCCCCGCATCGCCTCAGTTTTCAGTGAACATTTAAATTTTTCTGAAAAAAATAGTCGGAAAATGACAAAATTTTTGATTTTTTGCCTTTTGTCAAGCTGCTGTGATCGCAACGCTCACGTATCCTTTTCGAGACTTTGAATAATTATTTTCCTATTAGTTAGCTTCAATTTGAGCCCTATTAGAAGGATTTTCGTTGAGTTTGGACCTTTAAAATGCCTTAGAGAAGTTTTTAATTTTGAGGTTTTTTTCGGGATTTTCCTGGTGGAATGATGTGTGTTATGACCCATCATGGTTACGAAGCTTCGTTGGCGTAACTGGATTTAGGGAAAAGCGTGATTTGAATTTCAGGTTAAACTTTTTTTTCTCATTAACTCAAACAAATTTGGCAAACGTTTGTAACCTAAAAACCATGTTGATTCAGAAAAAGGATAACCTTTTTGTATCATGGACTGCCGTGCTCCATAAACCAGGGTAATCCTTCGTAGATCTTTATTTTATGTGCGCCTGAAACATTTTTGTATTTTGTAATTAAATATATTTTCACATTCAATAAAGTATTCAATATTTCAAATTTCATTGTTCAAAATTGATGCCTTGGTGGCTGCGACTTTCGATTCAGAGGTTACGGTCAATGATTCGGTCAAAATGAGTTGCTAAGACGTATTGATAAAAAAAGTTATACTATCAAAATAACTTCAAGGTTTACGAGTTCGGGTCACTACGGTTCACGTTCAATATTAAAGATAGAATCTAGGTTACAGATCTGCATTCGTATCACTGCACTTAATTGTCTCACGTGTAACAAAACGCAGCAGGGCGACGACGCTTTCAACACATATATGAAGGTAACTTTTTAGACTCACCTAGTTTTTATTAATTTTATGAATAGAATAAGCATGTATTCATATTTAACCCTTAATTGTATGAATAGAATAAGCATGTATTCATATTTAAAACTGTCGTTTTAGGAAATTGTCTGCTGCTTTACAAAAAAAACTCGAACGACGGTTTTACGACAAATCCAGTACGTACAGTACAATTGTAGCATTGCGGCGCTTTTACTAACCTAAATGATTTGTCCCATGTCATATCTTCTTTGACATTTATATTTTGCATCACAAACCAGAGTTAATAAACTGCTACTTTCCAATAGTCTTTGCATTAATTGTTTCTATAAAAAATTAAGTAGGAGACATTCGTTCATTTGTCAAAGTGACGCACTGATTGTTTCTATGTACATACAATGATGGGCATGAGTGAAATGCATCCGTTGGAGTTCCTCGATGGCCTGCTAAAAACGCTACATACAAAAGTGCCACTGAAAAATTATTATATTCTGAAAAAAAACATGTGCAATCAGCAGTCAAACTAAAGACTGATCAATCAAGTGTTCATACGACTGTTCAGCAGCGGCCTTATACATAACGTTCCAAATATTCAGTATGAAAGATTCGACCACTACCATAGGGCTACATACAGGGCGAGTAAAAACTGTTCGCGTTTGACGCTTTACAATTAATTATTTGTCATCTAATAGTCCCCAATGCAAATTTCCAAACCCCAACAATTTCCCTAACCTTTTATCCAAACACGAAATCTCCTAAGATGGGGTAACCACTGAAATACCACCGCTGCGCGAGCCCAGCGCGCGTGTCCTCGCTACCGCGTGGACAAGCCAGGATAACGATAGTTAATCAGAGGTTAACGGACAGTAAATCTTCACGTGGAATATATTTTCTGGTGAAAAAAAATTTGGTTATAGAAAAAAATTTAGGAAAATTTTGGGGTTTGGAATTTTGCGTCCCCAATAACCCAAAAAATTTATAATCATTCTTCATGCGATCTTTTATGATCAATGAGTAATTTTTTGATGACAACATTTTTTTTGATCTCAGTGTGTATCTGACTAACAATACATAAACTAATCGACAACTTAAACCAGACATATCTTAATTATCCACAATCGCAAATAGAAATACTGTAACAACATTAACAAAATTGCCTTATATGAAAATCGATAAGCCGCCGGTTAGAAAGATTGAAAAAAACTGCCAAGGAGAGTCGTATGCACACTTCATGTGTGAAAAAATCCCAGCAAATATTTTCAAGTTGACCAATTAAAACAAGGCTCGCTGTCTGCTGTGATCAGTATTTCGTTTGACTGCTGATTGCACATGATTTTTTGTTAGCATACAATCATTTTTCAGTGGCCTTTTGTATGAACTTTTGACACCCGAACGATTGTATCTTACTTAAATTTTTATGAAAAACAATTAAGGGTTCAGACAATTTAATTCAGACATTTTCCTAAAACGATAGGGTTAAATATGAATACATGCTTACTCGATCCATAAAATTAATGGAAACTATGTGAGTCAAAAAGGTTACCTACATATACGTGATGAAAGCGTCGTCACCCTGATGCGTCTTGCTACGCGTGAGACAAATAAGTGCCGCGATACGCAGGCTCAAGCGAATGCAGATATATGACCTAGACTCTATCGTTGATATTGAACGTGAACCGCAGTGACTCAAACTCGTAAACCTTGAAATTCTTTTGACGGTATATTTTTTATCGAGAAGTCTAAGCAACTCATTTTGACCACATCAAGGACCGTAACCTATGAATCGAAAGTCGCAGCCACCAAGGCATCAATTTTGAACGATGAAATTTAAATATTGAATACGTTATTGAATGTGGAAATAAATTTAGTTACAAAATATCAAAATGTTTCAGGCGCACATAAAATGAAGATCAACGAAGGATTACTATGATTTGTTGAGTACGGCAATCCATGATACAAAAATGTTCTCCTTTTTCTGAATCAACATGGTTATTTATAAACGTTTGCTAATTTTTTGGTTAATGAGAGGAAAAAGTTGAACCTGAAATTCAAATCACGCTTTTCCCTAATTCCAGATACGCCTACGAAGTTTCGTAACCATGATGGGTCACGGCACACATCATTCAACCAGGAAAATCCAGAAAAACCTCAAAATTGAATTCTTCTCTTAAGCATTTCAAAAGTCCAAACTCAATGAAAATCCTTCTAATAAGGCTCAAAATGAAGCTAACTAATATAAAAATGATCATCCGAAGTCTCGAAAAGGATACGTAAGCGTTGCGATCACAGCAGCTTGACAAAAGGCAAAAAAAACGAAAGTTTAATAATTTTTCGCTCATTTTTTCAGAAAGTGAATTTTTCACTGAAAACTAAAGCGATGCGGAAAGGGGTTCGTCAGGTGCGGGTGCGTTCATCAGGTGTTAATAACTAGGGTATGTAGTATTCAACTCCGCAAACCGCTAGTGCTGAATCGCGTGCGAAATTTGGGAATTTTAGGTCAAAGTTGACACCATGAGCTCATGCATGAGTATGTATGTTGACGTCAATTTTCGAAAAGTAAAACTGTGAGCTAATACGTTTCATTGGGGCTGAAAATGAGTGCATTGCTCGCCAGAAATACTCTATAAATTTTTAGCTTGATGCCGTAAGCCAAACAAAAGTTATAAACGATTTTTGACAATAATGTCAAAAAAACTAAAATTCATGAAATTTTGATTTTTTTTACTTTTGGAGCCTTTTTTGCTAAAATAATGTTTAATCAAAAAATCGTTCTATATGGTGAATAACCACCCATATATGTATCAAAAAATGCAATAAACCGGGGAAGTTGTTATTTGACCCCATACAAGCCGTAGTATCTCTCAGGCAATGCGATTAATATGCCAACATAATCATAACGGTATCTATCTTTACACTTTATTAGATCCGTCTGATGGTGCAGAAATTTCGGGAACTTATTATGCTGGTGAACTGCTCAAGTACAGTGAAGATTAAAGTCATCTAGGACACGAGTATAAAATGTCATCACTCACATTGAAGCTTGCATTGCGAAAAATGGATTCTACAGGTTTTTATTACACTACCAGCTCTGCTGGTACATCAGACAGCAGCGTTGCGACTACTTTACTCAACGAACCACTGGATGCTACTGAATTTGTCTGGTTTTACACCTCTTCAAGCAACCTGATTCTTGCTCTGGACAAGTAACGATACGTAAAAAGCATAACATAATCGCTTAAAAAAAAATTAAAACATGAATATGCTGTAGACGTTTGTGGGGCCTCGCCGCCGCCGCCCTGGTGGGGATGAATGGATTAGGGATGATCCGCCACTGTGGATAGAAGGATATGTAGGTATGGGACGGAGATGGATAAGGAATGATGAAAATGGATTAGGGATGATCTGGATGGATCAGGGATGATCCGAATGGGGATGCATCTTATGGGTTTGTTGTTTGTTGTTATTGCTAAAAAGTGTGGTCCATGAGCTAGTTTATGCGTGCTTACAGTCATGGCTTAACTATGGGATTAATACTTAAGAGCATAGCTCCCGATTTTTCGAATAGTTTTTTCGTGGCCCCATGTTAATATGATTTGTAACGCTTTAGTTGAATGATACTACTCACAAGCAACTAAAAATGCCCTGAAGGCATGGGGAGTAACGAACATGGTTCGATCCTGGCTAGTACAATCGTGAAAAAGTATGAGACAAGACATTTTATTCTCATATTTTAAATAGTCTGATCGTGAAAAAGCAGGAAACAAGATTTGCGATGAATCACGAAAAAAAGTTTGTACTTCATTAAGTCAAGAATCATACCAAATTACACGAAACATATTTGGAACTTTTCACGATTGTTGTGATAAGATTTATCCTTATTCAAAATGCTGGTATTCAAATTTTAAACATAAGTATCTTAAAGAAATCCAATTATTTTTGGGTGAAAATGAAATGAAAAATTTTGTGGCAGGCTTGTCACACAAACCGAAGTAAAACTACCCATGCTCACAACGAGCTAGACGAAATAAAGGGGATTTGGTTTTCACTGAAAAGTCCCAAATATGTTTCGTGTAAATTGGTATGATTCTTGATTAATGAAGTACAAACTTTTTTCGTGATTCATCGCAAATCTTGTTTCCTGCTTTTTCACGATCAGACTATTTAAAATATGAGAATAAAATTTCTTGTCTCATACTTTTTCACGATTGTACTAGCCAGGATCGAACCATATTCGTTACTCCCCATGCCTTCAGGGCATTTTTAGTTGCTTGTCCAAAACTTTTTTATGTGTGAACAAATCACATGTATATGTGCTAATGTAACAAAAATGCTTTATGAGTTAAAATTTTTTTCATAAGATTAATGAACTTCAGCCTTTTCATAACTTCGTTTTCGAATACTGAATTACAATAATATTTGTGAACAGTGATCGTATGCGAACCCCCTTTAATTTTTTTGTAAAAGGAGTCATTACATAACTTACATAACTTAAATGATGAAAAAATCCCTGAATTGGTAATATAGTAAGTTAAAAGATGCCTTATTATATTTAAAATAGACAGTTGAAGTTCGGGAAAAGTATATAAAATCAAAAATAAAACAAGTTAACACTTTCACTGTTTTAGATTTTCACGGTTTTTGAACCCTGCATCACCCGTTTAATCTGCAAACCCACTATCCACTTGACTACATTGACGAAAAATATTTTAAAAGTTGATACGCTACATCAAACCTAGTTTAAAATCATAAACGTATCATTATATCTAGTGTGGACATTAAAATTTGACTATTATTAGGTTAGCGCCGAGCTGGACTTAACAGCGAACGCTATATACCATGTGACTTTTGATTTTTTTCTTTCTTCCAGACCATTTATAAAAAGGTTTTGCGGTGTTTTATTGATATTGGTACAAATCTAGAAACGAAGAAAAAAATTTACTTCAAAAAATTTGAACTTAATTTTGTTTATTTCTGTAATTTTTTACGGGTCATAAAAGTTTATTTATAATTACTAATCAAGTTTTAAAAACATATTTTATTATAAATTTACTCCCTCTAGACCTCCTGTTGAAATGAAGTTTATCCTGTTTCTGTATAAATAAAAATTTTGGAATCAAATGTTGCTGAAACAGCGTGAACAAGTGAATTTGAATTTTCACTGTTTTTTGGCGGCTCATAAATATTTTTTTAAGAATACGCAAAGAATCATCTTTTCTGCATTCGATATAGCTTCAGTCATTCTAGACATTCAGATAATACATTGGGTCTCAAGAGTTTTAATCTTGAGATAATCTGATTTTCGAAGGAGCAAAATCGTTGAAACTTTCTACAGGGTGGTCCAAAAAAAATGACAACACTTTGAAGCTGAATAACTCTTGGCACAAAGATCAGATTTGATTGAAATTTTCAGGTATTATCAACAACATACTAACTTAGAAAAATATATTAAACCAAGCTGATCGAACAATCACAGCGGCCACCACGCATTAATGTTTGCAAAAATGCGTGTGGGTCAAAAACCGAGCGAACAATTAGGACATGGATTACACGTGATTTGTGAAACAATAAACTCAGTTATTTTAGCCTGTAATCAATCAATATACTTTTTTACTTATTCTGAAACATTTGTAGTTTAAATTTTTCGAATTTTATTTTTCATTAGATAAAATCTTGTTTCAGAGGGGAAAACTGCGTGTATCTCCTTCTGACATTGAAAAAGCGTTTAATTTGCTAAATAAAATGAAAAAATGAAAACCAATTGAGCAAAATGCTTAAAAACCATCGGTAAAATTTAATTAAACGTTGAATTTTCACCATCGACTAGCAAAATCTAATGTTTCATTTATTACGTGCATATCATCCCTTGAATATGCATGCACGATTAGGCGGTTTTTGACCCATGCGCATTTTCGCAAACATTAATGCGTGGTGGCCGCTGTGATTGTCCGATCACCTTGGTTTTATAAATTTTTCTAAGTTGGTTTGTTGATGATAATACCTGAAAATTCCAATTAAATCAGATGCCTGTGCCGAGAGTTATTCAGCTTCAAAGTGTTGTCATTTTTTTGGACCACCCTGTATATCAGTTTCTTCAAGTTTTTGTTTGTCGAAGTACGATGATTTTATCGTACTTTGGTAACTTTTTCAACTTCGGTCTTTTCATCTTTGAAAAAAAATTCGTAAAAATTCTGGGGCAGGTGTTTTCAACTCTGGCTTTTTCAACTTCGGCTTTTTCAACTTTGGTATATTTAACTTTGCGTTCATAAATTTCGGACAGTTATGTAAACCAAAAAAACCGAGATATTCAGTCATTCACACTTATTATCTTCCGCTAATTCGATTATACGCCAGAGCAAATGTTTCAATTTCTGAGCCGTCAACCAAGCATGATTACAAACCCCACAGATTTTTCGAATTTGGTTTTTCTCGAGCAACATTACTATTCCATGTAAAGTTTTACTGTCTGCGAGCCCCCGATAACCTAATGTAAGGCTGGCTTGTCCGATCGGAGCGAGGAGAAGCGCGATAGGCCCCGCAGGGGAGATTTCAATATTTCCTCCTGCACGTGTTGTAGCATAGCCACATGCTGTAGAAAGCATGCGAGCGTAGCGAGCCAGTTATAGTAGGGTATATGCAGTTTGGTTGCATCGGCTCAGTAGCACAGTGCAAGGGTGCTCGCCTAGCATGCGAGTGGCCCGGGGTTCGTTTCCCAGATTTTTGATAAAAACTGTAAACTTTCAAAAAATCTGTGGGGTCTGGAAAATTGCGTCAACCAATCCTACTACAGCGACTGAAAAGGAATAAATTAGCGGAACGCCTCCTTTTTCTGAGTTAAAACAACCAAACGGTTCTTCATTTCATATTTATTCATTTATTTTATACTTGTTTTCACTATATATGTAATTTTATGTTTTTGTCAAAATTCTCTATGTTTGAGTCATTTTGTCGGTAGGAGGCTTTTTCAACTTCGGTCTTTTCAACTTCAAAAAACCTGGGCAGGGCGTTTTCAACTCTGGCTTTTTCAACTTTGGCTTTTTCAACTTTGGCTTTTTCAACTTTTGTCTTTTCAACTTGGCTTTTTCAACTTTGGTCTTTTCAACTTTGGAAAAATATCGTAAAAATTCTGGGGCAGGTGTTTTCAACTTTGGCTTTTTCAACTTTGGCTTTTTCAACTTTGGCTTTTTCAACTTTGGCTTTTTCAACTTCGGTCTTTTCAACTTCGGTATTTTTACGCGGCATTTTAAAGACATAATATCAACTTAAATGTCCTGGAATTTTTCTCAACCTCCCTCGTTTCAGTCTCTCAAAATAAAGGAAATTCTGAAAAATTTGTTCTGCAAAATTTACAAGCTTTGTACTCGTATTTGTTTAACTTTGCACTATTTACGTAGATTTCTTGTTGCAACTAATTGGTTTAGCATACTATAACAAGTATTCAAGGATTTTTTTAGCTGTTACGAAGCTTTCGTACCCAAAATACATTCATTGAAATCCTAATTTCTCTTTTCTAACCGTATGACACTCGATTTTTTTTAGCACAGAAGTTGGAAGCGAAAATCGCATAAAAATAGTTTATTTCGAAACGGTCCCGTTAAACTTAATCAACCATTTTGAAATATTATTTTAATCGTGTAAACAAACATCTATACAATTAGCAAAAATTCGGTTCCGTGACTGGTGATACTGATTTTTTTTTATTTATACGGAAATATTTCGTAAGTTGGTTATACACTAATCTTTTCAAAAACTTCAGAAATTTTTAGTTGATATGTTGTTATCAAAATGCTTCTTACCGCATGAAAATTTGTTGATGCATGAAAAAGTTATTAACGGTTAATCAAGTAATCATACAAAACTTGTAAATTTTGAAAAATTTATTGTTCAGAACTTCCTTTATTTCAAAAGATTTGAACGAGTGAGGTTGACAGAAATTTCAGAATATTTAAGTTGATATTTTGTCTTTAAAATGCTGCCTAACCCGATGAAATCGGTTGTTTCAAGAAAAAGTTATTCATGGATAAAATCGTGTAAATTTTTTTGGCCCACCCTGTATATACCATCCATTATGGATGTTCAGATAGTTTTTCATCGAATAAGCTTGCATCCATATAAGTAACTAGTGAGTGAGTGCATGAGTGAGTTATTACACACACGGTGTATTCGGTTTCTTTCTTAGATTAAGTGTATGCGATTTTTAATGAAGTCTCTTTAACTTCTATTTACACTATCCTTGCGTCGGAGGTTTGCGACTATGAGTGTAATCTGATGTCATCTAGTTTTACCATTTTAACTTGTTGAAACATGCACATAAATATTAGTCTGATTCCATTTGGTTGATAAATTTAATGAAATAAATGTTGTGTTCATAAGGCTGATTGATTTGTTAAAGTTTTCACCCGTTTACCCTACACCCGTTCAATCAAGATGGTCATAACAGTGCAGTCCGAATTTGTGAGTAAACGATAAAGTATAACTTTTGTCTTTGAAATATGTGTGGAAAGTATTATTTCAAGTACAAACATAACTGTCCGAAATTTATGAACGCAAAGTTAAATATACCAAAGTTGAAAAAGCCGAAGTTGAAAAAGCCAGAGTTGAAAACACCTGCCCCAGAATTTTTACGAATTTTTTTTCAAAGTTGAAAAGACCGAAGTTGAAAAAGCCAAAGTTGAAAAAGCCAAAGTTGAAAAAAAACAAAGTTGAAAAAGCCACAGTTGAAAATGCCTGCCCCAGATTTGAAGTTGAAAAGACCGAAGTTGGAAAAGCCAAAGTTGAAAACACCCTGCCGCGACCCAAATTTTGAAGTTGAAAAGACCGAAGTTGAAAAAGCCAAAGTTGAAAACGCCCCCTACCATTTTGTCGCCCGCCACTGGCCCGCCTCTTCAACTTGCCATGTACAGGTTAATTTGCACAGGCGCGCGTTTGAAAACGATCTCAAAAATATCTCAAACAGAGTTTGGGCTCCGATTTCATCTATTGACTTGTTCATACGAAACTTGTGGTTAAAACTCACGCTGAATTTTCGTTCAAATCCGAACCGATAACCAAATATGTTTCGTGTAACTTGGATGGATTCTTGATTCAATGAAGTACAAGCGTTTTCGTGATTAATCGCAAATCTTGTTTCCTGCTTTTTCACGATCAGACTATCCAAAATATGAATTAATCTAGAATAAAAATGTCTTGTCTCATACTTTTTCACGATTGGACTTGCCAGGATCAAACCATATTCGTTACTCCCCATGCCTTCAGGGCATTTTTAGTTGCTTGTCTTTAACTTTTTTATGTGTGAACAAATCACTCGAAAATTATGTGAAAATGTCTCAGACCTTTGATAAATGTGGATTTTCAAACATTGAATTGCGCACTGAAGCAACGACGTCTCTGCCTGTTTTGTTGTAGAGATAACGGCAGAATTTTTGTGCCAGCATCAAACCGGCCCTCTGGTTCTCGGTCAGATCGTGTCTGACGAGGACCAGAGGCTCGGCTCGCAGCTGCATTTTGCCTTTATAATATTTGCGTAAAAGGGATCGAAATTTGGGGGACATTAGCAGTCTCTTGGCAGTCTCACCGTCGGCGATCTTTGATAAATGTGGATTTTCAAACATTGAATTCCAAAAAAACTCGTGAGAACAGGGATCGTTCGCGAGCCCCTTAATTTTTTTCTTAGAAGATGTCATTACATAATTGACAGAATGATGTAAAAAATCCCTGAATTAGTGATAATGTGAACTAAGAGCTGCCTTAAGTTATCTAAAATAGACCGTTGAGGTTCTAAAGCAGTATATAATATCAAAAATGGAACAATTTAACATTTTCGTTGCTATTGATTTTTTAAGGGTATTGAACCCAGAACCACCCGTTTAACATGCAGACCCACTATCCACTTGACTACCATGATCAAAAATATTATTCAAATTGGTTCCATCATCAAACCTAGTTTCCAATCATATGTTTATCATTACATCTAGTGTGAAAGTAACTTCAAAACTGGACTATTATCTGGTTAGCGCCGAGTTGCACTTACAGCTGACGTTATGTACCATGTGACCCTTGAAAAAGATTTCTTCACTTTAAGACTACTTTGAAATACGGTTTTGATGTGTTTTAATGGTATTGGTATATGATGAGAGATGACTGAAAAAAAATTCGTGGACATTTTTTTTTAATTTTTTTTTTTATTTTTGCTGTTTTTGACTGATCATAACAATTTATTTGAAAATCCGGATCAAGTTTTAAAACCAAAATTTATTTTAAATATAATCCCTCAAAACATTCTGTTCTAAGTTTGTTATGTTTCTGTATAAAAAAATAATTCGGAACCCAATGTGGCTGCAACAGCGTTAATGAGTGAACTTTCATTTTTACCGTTTTTGGCGACCCGTAATTTTTTTTGAAGATAGCTGAGCAAATCATATTTTCTGTATTGGATAGAGCTTCAGTCATTCTGAACATGCTATCAATGCGAAGCACTTCAATATTTTTAACCTGACAATAATCTGAGTTTCAAATGGGCAAAAATCGTCAACAAGGTCGACTTTTTCAATTAACTGTTTTCAAATTGATTTATCAAAAAAAAGAGTTGAAATAAAGTTGTAATGAATTTAAAATCCGCGTCGAATGGGCACATTTTAAGGAACATTGGGACTTTGCCCATATTAGTAATTTAGCTTTCCTAAAAAAGCCCATAATTTTTTTCTCCATGTACCCTCTTGCCACTTTTGCGTGTTTCATGATAAGTTAGACCGTGGAACATACTAACACATGTGTCGTACACATTCAGTTGAAATTCCGTGACACTCAGGAAATCGTTTTCTGGGCGTGAAATTGAAATGTACCAATTTTCAGCGTCACATGTCTTACCCAGTTTCCATACACCAAAATGGGTGGAGAAAAAAATGAGAAATCGCATTTTCATCGTTTTTGGACCTGAAAAATTAAAATTCATGCCTACCGGGCTAAAAATAGCCAATCAGATGTAGAATCGCACGAGAAAACCGATGGGACAGACTAGAAGTACGATACGATGAGGCTAGATCGAGAAACCCGCAAAAAAACTTATCTTAATCGAACCATATTAAGGGAACGGCCTAGCGGCCGTCCCTTGATTGGTTGATTAGCTAAATTGTTGGCATGTGCTTGGAAGTTGCTATCAAATTATATTCTTAAGTCTCTGTATGTGTTTAAATTCTGAAGGGGTGTCTGTTGCAGCATATGTTGAAATTGGGAGAATTTTTTACGTTCTATTCGTTAGAATGCACATTTGCTGATATACAAGTTCATGTCATTTGTCAAATTGGCAATGTCTTTTCGAAACAAATCTATATCTGATTGGTTTGCAATCGATACATTTAGTTTTACTTCATCTGCGAGCGAATAAGCATATTTTGCTATATTTAATATAGTCAGGCAGATCGTTTATAAATATAATAAAAAGAAGTGGTGAAAGGACACATCCTTGCGGTACACCAGCCTGTGCGGTTATATTGGTTTAGAAGTTAAATGGTCCACTTTCACTGAATGGGTTTGGTCTAAGAGGAAAAATTAGATCCAGATACTTAAATTGGGCGAATAAATTTTTTTGGATGATATGGTTAACTGTATCGAATCTTTTTCGTTTTTTAGGTACTGCAACGGTAATAGAATGTTTTCAATCTATTTGACATATTCCAGAATCGAGTGATTTTTTTTTATAGTGGAAAGAGAGAGATCAACGAAAGTTGAAAACAATTTTAAACAGTGTATGACATTTCATCGTGACTGCATGAAATTTTATTTGGAGTTGCAAGAGTCTCTGGTTTAAATGTATTATTTTTGCGAGGCTGATAAATGCATGTTTCCCGATGCATGATATTTCGCGTGATACCCCACTATTATACATGCAACCATGACGGGTTGTGCAAATTACAGGGTTGAACCAAAATATAATATGTATTGTGTGCGGCGCTGTACAACTTTGTGTCCGTTTTGCTTATTTAACTTATTGAGTTTGAAATTTTTTTGCAGTCTGTTATTGACCTTGACACTTTTCAGAAAAGTATTTTTTCTGTAAAAAAATTTACATCAATTTGTTCAAGTTTTTGTGAAAGTACGATGATTTTATTGGAAAATACATCGAATTCATACTGAAATTAGATTCCGCATATTTTTTTTCATAACGAATCAATCACTTCAATACGAGTTTCAGAGCAATTGTGAAAAATTTCGAAAATGTGCTTTTTGTGGTTTTTGAGTAATTTGACAAATTTACTGGCGGAATAAACTTGGCCAGGTGTCACTCACATGCAGTAAATATTTCAATCAGATCGGAGCGTCAAATCGCTCATTAATTTTTTTTTTATTTTGCCTGCGATTGTTTTTACAAAAAAATGCCTGAAAAATAGTGGACAGGGTTTTCCGATCTGCGACGCTCAAGAAATCGTTTTCTAGGCGTGAAATTGGCTTTTTTGCAATTTTTTTGTTTTATCCATAATGTCACTATAAACCATAATCCAAAGAAACAGACTCTTACAGCCATCTTGTTGTGAATAGGTTACATGCACTTAGAGATAAAATTCGACGCTGAACCAGAATATTAGATCGATTCTACCTTACGGGTGATGAACAATGTCGTTTTCGTTAATAAAAATGATATTTAATGGTAACATGCTCAGGGCGTCTTTTGAACTCAAGCCCACGGGCAAGTGAAAAAACCGACTACGAGGTTTAAAACACGTGCTATGGGTATCTAATACATACTGTACATATATGCTAAGTCCCCCGATGCGAAAAGTTTGAAGTATTGAGGAATGTTTTTTATTGATGAGTGTAAATGAAATTCTAAAAATATCTATTATATTTTATCCCCTTAAAATTTCAAACATATTCATAGCAAATACGCATGAAAATTGTGAAACACAAAACCATTGATTAAAGGCCCAACCAGACTTCGTTGCACTTGTTGCGCGCAACAGTTGTTGCACCTTTGTTGCGCTGACCCTACCATACTTCCAGAGCTGTTGCGCGCAACAATTGTTGCGGTGCAACAAGCCAGTGCAACAGTTCCATACAAATTTGTTGTTGCAGTGAATATCAAAAAAATTTGATATTTTTTGTTGCACTGGGGTATCAGAAAGCATTTTGCTGAACTTTTTTTTTGAAAAAACATCAAACTTCATATCTGGAACAAGATGAATCAGTTCTGGTTCGTTGATTTTCATTTATTGAGCAAAAACCAGCAGTAAACTTCCGATCAAATTTTTTTGGGTTTCATCTCTAAATTGCTCTTTCGCAATTTACAAATCATAATCGTAAGAAATATGAGTCAAATTGTTTATTTATTCGTCAAATAATAGGTTTGCATGCGTTCAAAAGTCGATACACGTGTCCAACATCCACAACTGTGAACCCGCTAAACTCGCATTTTTTCTTTTCAAACACGATTTTCATAAATTCGTACCGAGCTCAATTCTCGATGAAATTTCATCGGGTAAATTTCTAAATTCCTTCAACTTTGTATATTTTCAGAATTTGAAATAAGAATCCAGAAAAGTTCTCGGATTTCACGATTACCGGACCTCTGAAATCAACCCCTTCACGAACTAACGCAAACTTTTTTTTTCATCGCAATCCGATTGTGGCTGTTGCACTGGCCTACCATACTTATTTTTTTGTTGCGCGCAACAGTTTGTACTGTTGCACAATCTGCTGAACTGTTGCGTTTGTTGCGCGCAACAAGTGCAACGAAGTCTGGTTGGGCCTTAAGATAATTTTTGTTGCGGGTATCTCGATATAGCCTCTTCTTATCCACTTCTAGTTTATTTCATCAGTTTCTCGTGCGATTTTACATATCGCTGGCTTTTTTCATGTTGAGGATGAATTTTCGTTTTTCGTTTTTAAATTTTCATTTTTTTCTTCACTCAAAACGCTGTCAGCAGGAAAAAGGCAAGTTGGGCCAAACGGATAAACCAGAAAAATTGCAAAAAAAACAATTTCACGCCTAGAAAACGATTTCTTGAGCGTCGCAGATCGGAAAAACCTGTCCACTATTTTTCAGACATTTTTTTGTAAAAAAATCGCAGGCAAAAAAAAATATGAGCGATAGGACGCTCCGATCTGATTGAAATATCTACTGCATGTGAGTGACACCTGGTCAAGTTTATTCCGCCAGTAAATTTGTCAAATTACTCAAAAACCACAAAAATCACATTTTCGAAATTTTTCACAATTGCTTTGAAACTCGTATAGAAGTGATTGATTCGTTATGAAAAAAAATATGCGGAATCTAATTTCAGTATGATTTCTATTCCATGTATTTTCCAATAAAATCATCGTACTTTAACAGAAACATAACATAAATTTTTTTACAGAAAAAAATACTTTTCTGAAAAGTATCAAGGTCATTAACAGACTGCATTAACCCGTCATGGTTGAAGTACAATAGTGGGGTATCACGCGAAATATCATGCATCGGGAAACATGTATTTATCAGCCTCGCAAAAATAATACATTTAAACCAGAGACTCTTGCAACTCCAAATAAAATATCATGCAGTCACGATGAAATATCATACCCTGTTTTAAAAAATTTGTCAACTTTCGTTGATCTATCTCTTTCCACTATTTAAAAAAAATCACTCGATTCTGGAATATGTCAAATAGATTGAAAACATTCTATTACCGTTGCAGTACCTAAAAAACGAAAAAATTTCATGTATTTAACCATTGCCCAATTAATCTTACTTGCACTTCTGCAAGAATAATGGGAAAGATAATCAGCAAAAAAGTTCAATCCGTATTAGAAAACACCGACTATTTCTGTCGTAATCAGTACGGCTTTCGACCTAAAAGATCAACTGAACTCCAACTGGTTAATTTGCATGGATGACTACACCCGCTACCTTGATTAAGTTGACGCAGTTCATATATGCAGATATTCAGAAAGCATTCGATACAGTTAACCATATCATCCAAAAAAAATTATTCGCCCAATTTAAGTATTTGGATTTAATTTTTCCTCTTAGACCAAACCCATTCAGTGAAAGTGGACCATTTAACTTCTAAACCACTAACCGCACAGGCTGGTGTACCGCAAGGATGTGTCCTCTCACCACTCCTTTTTATTATATTTATGAACGATCTGCCTGACTATATTAAATATAGCAAAATATGCTTATTCGCTCGCAGATGAAGTAAAACTAAATGAATTGATTGCAAACCAATCAGATATAGATTTGTTTCAAAAAGACATTGCCAATTTGACAAATGACATGAACTTGTATATCAGCAAATGTGCATTCTAACAAACAGAACGAAAAAAATTCTCCCAATTTCAACATATGCTGCAACAGACACCCCTTCAGAATTTAAACACATACAGAGACTTAGGAATATATTTTGATAGCAACTTAACTTCTAAACACATGCCAACAATTTAGCTAATCCACCAATCAACCGCTAGGCCGTTCCCTTAATATGGTTCGATTAAGATAAGCTTTTTTGCGGGTATCTCGATCTAGCCTCATCGTATCAACTTCTAGTCTGTCCCATCGGTTTTCTCGTGCGATTCTACATCTGTTTTGCTATTTTTAGCCCGGTAGGCATGAATTTTCATTTTTCAGGTCCAAAAACGATGAAAATGCGATTTCCCGTTTTTTTCTTCACCCATTTTGGTGTATGGAAACTGGGTAGGACATGTGACGCTGAAAATTGGTACATAGGTCAATTTCACGCCCAGAAAACGATTTTCTGAGTGTCACGGAAATCGGGAATTTGCACCATTTTTCAGGGATTTTATAAGAAAAATGTCAAAAATTGCAGGCAAAATGGAGAAAGAATTGTTGTGTGAGCAATAGAGTGTTCCGATCACAACGGAATTTCAACTGAATGTGTACGACACATGTGTTAGTATGTTCCGCGGTCTAACTTTTCATTATCATGAAACACGCAAAAGTGGCAAGGGGGTACATGGAGAAAAAAAATATGGGCTTTTTTTAGGAAAGCTAAATTACTAATATGGCCAAAGTCCCAATGTTCCTTAAAATGTGCCCATTCGACGCGGATTTTAAATTCATTACAACTTTATTTCAACTAATTTTTTGATAAATCAATTGTACTTTCTTAAATCATGGTAGTCAAGTGGATAGTGGGTCTGCATGTTAAACGGGTGGTTCTGGGTTCAATACCCTTAAAAATCGATAACAACGAAAATGTTAAATTGTTCCATTTTTGATATTATATACTGCTTTAGAACCTCAACGGTCTATTTTAGATAACTTAAGGCAGCTTTTAGTTCACATTATTTTTTAATTCAGGGATTTTTTACATCATTCTGTCAATTATGTAATGATTTATAAGAAAAAAGGGGCTCGCGAACGATCCCTGTTCTCACGAGTTTTTTTGGAATTCAATGTTTGAAAATCCACATTTATCAAAGATCGCCGACGGTGAGACTGCCAAGAGACTGCTAATGTCCCCCAAATTTCGATCCCTTTTACGCAAATATTATAAAGGCAAAATGCAGCTGCGAGCCGAGCCTCTGGTCCTCGTCAGACACGATCTGACCGAGAACCAGAGGGCCGGTTTGATGCTGGCACAAAAATTCTGCCGTTATCTCTACAACAAAACAGGCAGAGACGTCGTTGCTTCAGTGCGCGATTCAGCCGACGATGCCATTATCTCGGAGCGGTCGTTCGAGGGTGGTCGAGCTCACTATGACTTCCTCGGCTACCCGCGTGACGACCTGTTCCGGGAGCACGGTTTCGTTCCGCCCACCACCACGAAGAAAGGCGATCAGAAGATATAGGGATACGCCGGAATACAACGTGTTAAAAAACCAAGAATCCTACTGAATATTTGAAAATATATCTTGCGAATTGCCGTTCAATAGCCCAACCTTCAAAAAGAATGTTTTTGGAAAAAATTAATAAATGATGATCCCAGTTCAAGCTCGACCGTCTATTGTCTAAATGAAACCTGGTTGTCTCAATATTTCTCTGATTCGCCTTTCCAGTTTCAAAACTGATTTAATGTCTTTAGAAATGAGTCGTGGTGGTGGCGTGTTGATATTGGTGCCCAAACGCTTCAACTGCCGTTTTGAACCGAATCTCAGCATATCCACCCCATACTAAGAATCAATAAACATAGTAATCAATATCAAGAAAATAAATTAAACTATCATAAGCTTCTACAGACCACATCAACAGAAAGAGAAAAACTAAGCATTGATAAATGCCCAAAATGAAATTTTAAAGATTTACCAAGAATCTCTTAACCACGGAACCACTACTGTGTTAGCTGGAGATGGAAATATGCCTGAGATTCGGTGGACAGAGAATTCTATATCAAACACAGTTTTCACGAATATAAAATCGTCCATTTATACGGTTGGACACCAGGTCGTAGACTTCCCGACCCATATTGAAAACAACATATTAGATATCATTCTTGTTTCGAACAAGAAGCTTACTCGAAAAATTGAAAAACTGCAACGGTTTGGTGACGGCATAAGTAACCCACCCTCTGATCACTTTGGAATATCTTTGACAACAAACATAGAACTAAATCAACAAATAAGATACAAATTCACTACAACACAATGAACCTAATACTCGATTCTCAAAAATGGCATAATATGATTGATCCAAACTTGATATCTCTAAATCAAATGTGCGAAACTTTCACTGGAATTTTGGATAATCTCATAAGCATACATGTCCCTGTATATAAGAAAACCAATACCCGTTTATACTGTGTTCAAGACCCTAACCTAAGGAACCTGAGGGCCATTGAACTGAGGTTACAAACTAAATTCAAGAAAACGAAATGTTTGAATATTAATTCCCAACGCATGGAAATATCGAGGCAAATAATAAAACTAGAAGTGTCATCATACTACAACAATGAAACCCGTATTATGTCGTCCGGTATTATACATAAGTTCTGGCAATATGGTAACTCAAAGACGACAGTTAAAGACTCACTTCCCATTCTAGTCGATCAGGGAAAAGAGCTTGAATCAGATCAACAAAAAGCAAATCATTTCTCAACCCAATTTTCCTCCATTTACTCAGGTAGCATAACCAAAGTTTGCCGAGGCGGTGGTACAAACATTCAGAAACCTATACCTAAAGTATTTTCACGTAATCCAGATTTTTACCCCCTTTTTACACCCGAACAAGTCAACGAAACCATAAGATCTTTAAAAAATAATAATGCATCAGATTTTGACAAAATACCAAACATCTTCTTGAAAAAACTGAACCATTTAATAAGCATTCCACTGGCTAATATCTTCAACGTATCATATTATACTTCGTCCTTTCCTATATCATGGAAGCATGCGAAAATTATTCCAATCCATAAAAAAGACAATAAATCTCTAGCGTCAAACTACAGACCGATTTCTTTGAATGCAACTATTTCAAAAGTTTTCGAAAAAATTATTAAAAAAAGCTGTTTCAAATTGTTGTCTAGCTAACAATTTAATAAATCCTGCCCAATATGGTTTTCTACCGGGAAAATCAGTTGAAAGCCAACTTTTAAGATGTCATTTTGACTGGGCAACAAACAAGGATGCAGGTAACTGCACAGATATTATATACTTAGACCTCACTAAGGCCGATCTTGTACCGCATAATCTTCTTATACAAAAATTAAGAACCTTAAAGCTGGCTGAGCATTTCGTTGATTTTGTAATTTCTTATTTACACAACAGAACACAATCAGTTTGCATAAATAACGCTAGATCAAAACAAACATCAGTAACTATGGGTGTCCCTCAAGGATCTGTGTTAGGCCCCCTTGTTTCATCCTATTTATAAATGATCTACCAAATGTCGTAAAACATTCCAAAATTGTCCTCTATGCTGATGACATAAAACTATACTCAGAAATAAAAAACAATACTGACATTGAAAATTTACAGACGGATTTAACCTCTGTTCAAAAATGGATTTCAAACAATGGCTTAAAAATCTCTGCTCCAAAATCTGCAGTTTTGAGAATAGGGAAATCAAAATTCAATGCAACCTACCAAATTAATGGTGACAAAATTCCAGAAATTGAAGTTTTTCGTGATTTAGGAGTTTTAGTCGATTCCAAATTGACCTTCTCATAACAGGTAGAAAAACTTCGCCAAACAGCCTGAAAACGGTCTAGAGTAATTAGCAGATGTTTCTTTTAAAAAAATCCAAACTTCAATATACAAATGTTCTCAACTTTTACTCTATCAACTTTAGATTTTTGTTCTTGCATCTGGTCACCTCATAAATTGGGGGATAAAGAATCAATTGAAGCTATTCAAAAAGATTTTAAACGATACTTACCTGATGCCATGACATTATCATACAGAAACCGTTGTAGTAAATTCAATCTAATACCGCGTATTGTTAGACTGATTGTCAATGACCTGGTGGTGCTCCATAAACTCGTTCACAAGAAGTTCAGAGACTTGGAACCAACTGATTTAATTTCAATTAATAGATCTAGTACACCAGGACACTCATTCAAGATTGTAAAAACTCATGCAGGACAGTCCTTGAGAAACCATGTTATAATCAGATCTTTGAACCTTTGGAATGATCTTTCCCAGGAATTGGTTTAAATCCCATGTTCTGTTGTTTTCAGACGCAAATTAATTGATTCAAACATTGTGTATAAGTACATCGAAGATATAAAGCCCACTTTTTTAGATAGCCGATATGCCTAAACCACATAACTGTGATTAATTTGCTATTCAGTACCATTCCACCTTACCATAATCACACATTCCATTAATCAATCGAATCTCGACTTTTTATTCACCAATATATACTTTTCTTTGATTTGTTTTCAGTATTACAGTAACGAAAGATGTATTCGTGTATTCGAACCCGTTGTTATTCCTCTCCTTAAACCCCTTCGGTTTTCGATATGTCCATCAGGACAAGTTCCGTATATGTCTGGTCGTTACTCTCACTTTATATTTTAATTTTGATTAACTACGTCTCACTTCCTTTCATTTATTTCTTTATTGTTTATTCAAAGTAATTTGTAATTCGTAACTTGTAAGACCGATTATATACGAGTCAACCCAATGAAACCTTGAAACCTTGAACCTATTTGTTCACACAAAAAAAAGTTATAGACAAGCAACTAAAAATGCCCTGAAGGCATGGGGAGTAACGAATATGGTTCGATCCTGGCAAGTCCAACCGTAAAAAAGTTTGATACAAGAAATTTTTATTCTAGATTAATTCATATTTTAGATAGTCTGATCGTGAAAAAGCAGGAAACAAGATTTGCGATTAATCACGAAAAAGCTTGTACTTCATTGAATCAAGAATCCAACCAAGTTACACGAAACAAAATTGGGACTTTTGGGTGAAAACGAAATCCTATGTATTCCGTATAGCTAGTTATAGACATAGATATATTTTCTTCTGTTTGTGTGACCAGTCTGCCACTATTTTTTGACTTTATGTTTTTTTCTGAATTCCAGCATTTTCATAAAAAATAAATCTTATTTCTAATGTTTACCACGCCACTCGTGGAAAGTCCCAGATATGTTTCGTGTAATTTGGTTTGATTCTTGATTCAATGAAGTACAAGCTTTTTCGTGATTAATCGCAAATCTTGTTTCCTGCTTTTTCACGATCAGACTATCTAAAATATGAATTAATCTAGAATAAAAATTTCTTGTCTCATACTTTTTCACGATTGGACTTCAGGATCGAACCATGTTCGTTACTCCCCATGCCTTCAGGGCATTTTTAGTTGCTTGTAAACTAATAGGACGTATGCGAGCTTGCTTATTGAACAGAGAAATTACATTCCAAACAAAAATAATATAATCTTACATTTGGCCAAAACTAGAATACGCAAGCCCTGGATTAAACATAGGCACCACAATTGTTACTGAAACCATAGAACGTCCCGCCCCCATCGGCGTTTTACAAAATTAAAGAAAAACTCTTATGACACATCATAGCCTCAACGGATATGCCTTCAAAAATGCGAAAACCTGGCATTCCGAAAAACAATAGCAGACCTTGTGTTAGCTTTCAAATAAAAACTGGTTACTTCAAAGATGTCGAACGTAATGAAT
The DNA here is from genome assembly GCA_964036265.1 of Daptonema setosum. Taxonomy (NCBI): domain Eukaryota; kingdom Metazoa; phylum Nematoda; class Chromadorea; order Monhysterida; family Xyalidae; genus Daptonema; species Daptonema setosum. The sequence goes on along the minus strand of OZ038446.1, from coordinate 29,700,884 downwards.
TTTTTGAATTCGCAAATAAAAAAAACACTACGGAGTCAAAATATATGAGCTGCAGTCAGTAAGAATCGACAAGTCCAGGAAGAAAAACATTTTCGTGAAACCACCTCCGATACCAGTGAAAATGAGTTTCTATAGTAAATCAATATCACTGATCACCATTCACATGGTCCCATGCTTCAAAACTGACTCAAAATAAAGATTATTGCGGATCAATAGCTTAGACCGCTCTCAAATTTTTTCCAAACGCATGCGTTCGGTACAAAGGCTTGTGACAAGAAATTCCTCATAGCTCGGTTCTCCATATTTCATACAGCTGTATTGTAATATCGCAAACAACAATTGTTAGAGTCTTACGATACTCGTATGAAATTTTCAAAGAAAATGAACGGTCCAAAGTTTTTATTTACAGGTTTGACCGTTGCTGATTGAGTACTTTTTTGCCTCCTTTTCGCGTTTTCCACACAGATTTTGTAGAAAAACATTTCGGTTCAGATTTTAACGAAAATTCAGCGTGAGTTTTATCCGCAAGGTTCGTATGAACAAGTCTATAACAGAACTCGGAGCCCAATCTCTGTTTGAAATATTTTTGAGATCGGTTTCAAAAGCGCGCCTGTGCAATTTAACCTGTACATGGCAAGTTGAAGAGGCGGGCCAGTGGCGGGCGAGAAAATCGTAGGGAATTTTGACGAAAACATGAAATAACGGTAAAAGATCATTCAGTTTTGCCCTAGATAAAAATTTCGATTCTTGAATAAACCAAAAAACCGAGATATTCAGTCATTCACACTTATTATCTTCCGCTAATTCGATTATACGCCAGAGCAAATGTTTCAATTTCTGAGCCGTCAACCAAGCATGATTACAAACCCCACAGATTTTTCGAATTTGGTTTTTCTCGAGCAACATTACTATTCCATGTAGAGTTTTACTGTCTGCGAGCCCCCGATAACCTAATGTAAGGCTGGCTTGTCCGATCGGAGCGAGGAGAAGCGCGATAGGCCCCGCATGGGAGATTTCAATATTTCCTCCTGCACGTGTTGTAGCATAGCCACGTGCTAAAAAAAGGGATAAAGGTCATTTGACGGAGATGGCCGTCGGGAATGATTCTCAGCATCTACGTTGAGATGATAACGAGGAGATCCTCCCATACCAGTCTGTGCGGAGTGACTAACCCCCACAGACAGAGTGCGATGTCTTTAACGCCCTTCACCAACAGGGCAGCTTTGTAGTCACAGTTAGAGAGGTGTGAGTTTCGAACTCACGACCCCACGCTACTTTACGAAGCGCGTCAACCAACTGAGCCACGTGGCCGACAAAAAGTAGAAAGCATGCGAGCGTAGCGAGCCAGTTATAGTAGGGTATATGCAGTTTAGTTGCATCGGCTCAGTAGCACAGTGCAAGGGTGCTTGCCTAGCATGCGAGTGGCCCGGGGGCGAGTTTACTAACTGCACTATTCTGAGAATCCAAAATTGCCAAACCTGTAATTTGCGAGTTTTTTTAAACAAAAGTGTTTTGGAGAATTGAAATTTTCAAATTGTTTGTATTTTCGATCCACTACTTATTTTTTCAAACAGGTCCACCTCTGCGCTCCGCGCGGTGCTAACGCGCTTGTCCTCGCTATCGCTCGGACAAGCCAGCCTCACGATAGGTTATCGGGGTTAACGAACAGTAAAACTTCAAAGGGAATAGTAAAACTTCGAAAAAACTTCTCTCCGGCCAGTATTGTACCAAAATTTTACAAAAGGTTTTGAACCCAGAATCTCTCGCATGCGAGGCCAACACCCTAACCACCAGGCCATATTCGCTTTGGTTGATAAGTGATAAATGCTGGTGTCAACATGACGGTAGAAGCACGCGTTGGTTGCATTCACTGCACGTGTTGAATTTTGGATTCTCAGAGTACAAAACTTGCGGCCCGGGGTTCGTTTCCCAGATTTTTGATAAAAACTGTAAACTTTCAAAAAATCTGTGGGGTCTGGAAAATTGCGTCAACCAATCCTACTACAGCGACTGAAAAGGAATAAATTAGCGGAATGCCTCCTTTTTCTGAGTTAAAACAACCAAACGGTTCTTCATTTCATATTTATTCATTTATTTTATACTTGTTTTCACTATATAATTTTATGTTTTTGTCAAAATTCTCTATGTTTGAGTCATTTTGTCGGTAGGAGGCGTTTTCAACTTTGGCTTTTTCAACTACGGTCTTTTCAACTTCATAATTTGGGTCGCGGCAGGGTGTTTTCAACTTTGGCTTTTTCAACTTTGGCTTTTTCAACTTTGGTCTTTTCAACTTTGGATTTTTCAACTTCGGTCTTTTCATCTTTGGCTTTTTCAACTTCGGTCTTTTCAACTTCAAATCTGGGGCAGGCGTTTTCAACTTTGGCTTTTTCAACTTCGGTCTTTTCAACTTCATAATTTGGGTCGCGGCAGGGTGTTTTCAACTTTGGCTTTTTCAACTTTGGCTTTTTCAACTTTGGTCTTTTCATCTTTGGCTTTTCCAACTTCGGTCTTTTCAACTTCAAATCTGGGGCAGGCATTTTCAACTGTGGCTTTTTCAACTTTGTTTTTTTCAACTTTGGCTTTTTCAACTTTGGCTTTTTCAACTTCGGTCTTTTCAACTTTGAAAAAAAAAATCGTAAAAATTCTGGGGCAGGTGTTTTCAACTCTGGCTTTTTCAACTTCGGCTTTTTCAACTTTGGTATATTTAACTTTGCGTTCATAAATTTCGGACAGTTATGTTTGTACTTGAAATAATATTTTCCACACATATTTCAAAGACAAAAGTTATACTTTATCGTTTACTCACAAATTCGGACTGCACTGTTATGACCATCTTGATTGAACGGGTGTAAGGTAAACGGGTGAAAACTTTAACAAATCAATCAAACTTATGAACACAACATTTATTTCATTAAATTTATCAACCAAATGGAATCAGACTAATATTTATGTGCATGTTTCAACAAGTTAAAATGGTAAAACTAGATGACATCAGATTACACTCATAGTCGCAAACCTCCGACGCAAGGATAGTGTAAATAGAAGTTAAAGAGACTTCATTAAAAATCGCATACACTTAATCTAAGAAAGAAACCGAATACACCGTGTGTGTAATAACTCACTCATGCACTCACTCACTAGTTACTTATATGGATGCAAGCTTATTCGATGAAAAACTATCTGAACATCCATAATGGATGGTATATACAGGGTGGGCCAAAAAAATTTACACGATTTTATCCATGAATAACTTTTTCTTGAAACAACCGATTTCATCGGGTTAGGCAGCATTTTAAACACAAAATATCAACTTAAATATTCTGAAATTTCTGTCAACCTCACTCGTTCAAATCTTTTTAAATAAAAGAAGTTCTGAAAAATAAATTTTTCAAAATTTACAAGTTTTGTATGATTACTTGATTAACCGTTAATAACTTTTTCATGCATCAACAAATTTTCATGCGGTAAGAAGCATTTTGATAACAACATATCAACTAAAAATTTCTGAAGTTTTTGAAAAGATTAGTGTATAACCAACTTACGAAATATTTCCGTATAAATAAAAAAAAAATCAGTATCACCAGTCACGGAACCGAATTTTTGCTAATTGTATAGATGTTTACACGATTAAAATAATATTTCAAAATGGTTGATTAAGTTTAACGGGACCGTTTCGAAATAAACTATTTTTATGCGATTTTCGCTTCCAACTTCTGTGCTAACAAAAAATCGAGTGTCATACGGTTAGAAAAGAGAAATTAGGATTTCAATGAATGTATTTTGGGTACGAAAGCTTCGTAACAGCTAAAAAAATCTTTGAATACTTGTTATAGTATGCTAAACCAATTAGTTGCAACAAGAAATCTACGTAAATAGTGCAAAGTTAAACAAATACGAGTACAATGCTTGTAAATTTTGCAGAACAAATTTTTCAGAATTTCCTTCATTTTGAGAGACTGAAACGAGGGAGGTTGAGAAAAATTCCAGAACATTTAAGTTGATATTTTGTCTTTAAAATGCCGCGTAACCCAATGAAATCGGTCGTTTCAAGAAAAAGTTATTCACAGATAAAATCGTGTCGTTTTTTTGCCCACCCTGTACATGTTAGGTACCTATAATACATGTATTCAAAGGTAAAAATACCGAAGTTTAAAAAGCCAAAGTTGAAAAAGCCAAAGTTGAAAACACCTGCCCCAGAATTTTTACGATATTTTTCCAAAGTTGAAAAGACCAAAGTTGAAAAAGCCAAGTCGAAAAGACCAAAGTTGAAAAAGCCAAAGTTGAAAAAGCCAAAGTTGAAAAAGCCAGAGTTGAAAACGCCCTCCCCAGGTTTTTTGAAGTTGAAAAGACCGGAGTTGAAAAAGCCAAAGTTGAAAACGCCTCCTACCGACAAAATGACTCAAACGTAGAGAATTTTGACAAAAACATAAAATTATATAGTGAAAACAAGTATAAAATAATTGAATAAATATGAAATTAAGAACCGTTTGGTTGTTTTAACTCAGAAAAAAGAGGCGTTCCGCTAATTTATTCCTTTTCAGTCGCTGTAGTAGGATTGGTTGACGGCTCAGAAATTAAACATTTGCTCTGGCGTATAATCGAATTAGCGGAAGATAATAAGTGTGAATTACTGAATATCTCGGTTTTTTGGTTTATTCAAGAATCGAAATTATTATCTAGGGCGAAATTTAATGATCTTTTGCGTTATTTCATGTTTTCGTCAAAATTCCCTATGATTTTCTCGCCCGCCACTGGCCCGCCTCTTCAACTTGCCATGTACAGGTTAATTCGCACAGGCGCGCGTTTGAAACCGATCTCAAAAATATTTCAAACAGAGTTTGGGCTCCGAGTTCGGTGTTCGAAATTTACGTTCTTTTAATATGTTCAGCATTTTTGTTCGGGAACAAATTTAATTATGTTCGGGGAATTTGGCGGACTTTTGAGAACGTAATGGATTGTATCTATATACCGTTAACTATCCAAAGTATTATGTCCGATGTTTACGTTGATTTCCGAAGAACATAACGGTTTACAATCCCATAATTTACCAAAGAAAAAGGAACCAAAAGAGAACAACACAGGTTCCGTTCAGAACGAATATTACGTTTTTTATACGTTCTTTTTGAAATAAAGGTGCGTAGGTAAAATTCTATATTTAAAATTATAAAATTACAAATGAGAATCGGATTCAGATAATGGTTATTGTGGATGTGGTTGTGGAATCTAGTGTATTCTTAACGTTGATTGTAATTCGTAAGAAAAAAATTAGGTAATCAATATCCACAATCACAAAGCATGGAAGATGAAGCTCCCTCATCGCAATCGCAACCAAATGAGGAGGGTCTGTCGGACATCGGCGGACATGTTGAGGAGGACGACCCCGTTCATCGGCGTGCGGTTGGTTTTGTCTGTATGTCGGTATCACACGTGGGTCAGGTGTCGAATCGGGGGCTAAATAGGCAATTACGTTTATGCCGTATTGGCATATATGGATTGGCATATACGTAATACGGATCGGCATATACGTATATGCCAAAACGTCGTCTGACACATACGTATATGCCGATCCATATATGCCGGCCTATTCGTATATGCCGGCGTCCGGCATATACGTATATGATGATGGCATGGCATATACGTATATGCCAATCCACGTATGCCGATCCCTCCGTTTATATAATGATGGGATTTTCGCAAAGCGTGTTGTCTAAGATATCTGGTTCAGCTCGTGGTGTCAGTATTTACTACGCTGGACACCTCCGCTAGGAAATTCCGCCTACGGCCAAAGCCTCACAATAGGTTATCGTAGGTTAACAAACAGTGATGCTTTACAAGAAATTCAGAAACTTAATGCAAAGCTTCACTGTTCGTTAACCCCCGATAACCTTTTGTGAGGCTTCGGCCGCATGCCGAATTTCCCAACACCGCGAAGCGGAGGTGTCCATATGGCCGGCATATACGTATATGCTACGGCATATATGGATCGGCATATACGACGTATATGCTACGGCATACATGGATCGGCATATACGTATATACCAACTTACCCGTCGGCAAATACGAATTGGCATTTACGAATATGCCTGAAGGACTTGGCATATATGGATCGGCATATACGTATATGCCAGACGGCACATATGGGTCGGCATCGGCATATACGTATTTGCCTATTTGGCCCCCGATTCGAAACCTGACCCCACACGTGTTGTTACTATGTCGGATACGATGAAGAAATAAACCAGACAAGTGACGGGAGTTTTTCGAGATATGGCACATTTAGTGCCAGGGTACCTTATTTGTGCCCAACTACCTACTCACACTAATTTTCTGCCTATTTTCAGGCGCACCTTTTTATTTCCCTAAAAATAGGGTTGCCGGTAGAGTGAACAGCGGCGGATACGATGAAGAAATAAACCAGACAAGTGACGGGGAGTTTTTCGAGATATGGCACATTTAGTGCCAGGGTACCTTATTTGTGCCCAACTGCTAACAGACCAACACACCCAATTTTCTGAATTAGCTTTTTATTTTTCTAAAAATAGGCCTGCCGGTAGAGTGAACCGCGGCGGAAACGATGGCGGAAGAAACCAGAGAGTTGACTAGAATTTTTTCGAGATATGGCACTTTTAGTGCCAGGGTGCCTTAAATGCGCCCAACTGCTAACAGACAAACACACCCAATTTTATGAATTAGCTTTTTTATTTTTCTAAAAATAGGCCTGCCGGTGGAGTGAACAGCGGCGGAAACGATGGCGGAAGAAACCAGAGAGTTGACTAGGATTTTTTCGAGATATGGCACTTTTAGTGAGAGGGTACCTTAAATGCGCCCAACTGCTAACAGACAAACACACCCAATTTTCTGAATTAGCTTTTTATTTATTTTTTTAAATAGGCCTGCCGGTAGAGTTAACAGCGGCGGAAACGATGGCGGAAGAAACCAGAGAGTTGACTAGAATTTTTAACAGACAAACATCTTATCTTAAAATATTGCGGACATAAATTGGTGCGCGGGCAGAGGGAACTTCAAAAATGAAGCAAAAAAACAAAGCTAAAATTTAATTTGTTTTTAATTAGACCAACCGTTCACATGATCCTCGATCTCATTAACGACAACCTCGAGCCTCGATCCTCCATCATCCTCCATCACGATCTGCAGACGACCCTCGTTACTCTCCAGTTCTGCATCCAACACACTACATAGGATAAAAAGAAGGGGGCCTAACACAGAACCTTGAGACATGTGAGACATTCTCAAACAGATCCTTGAGGGACACCCATGATTACTGATGTTTGTTTTGATCTTGCGTTATTTATGCAAACTGATTGTGTTCTGTTGTCTAATCAACGAAATGTTCAGCCAGCTTTAAGTTTCTTAATTTCGGTATAAGAAGATTATGCGGCACAGGATCAAAACTCTTGTGAGGTCTAAGTATATAATATCTGTGCAGTTACCTGCATTCTTGTTTGTTGCCCAGTCAAAATGACATCTCAAAAGTTGGCTTTCAACTGATTTTCCCGGTAGAAAACCATATTGGGCAGGATTTATTAAATTTTTAACTAAACAACAATTTAAAACAGCTTTTTTAATTATTTTTTTCAAAAACTTTTGAAATAATTGCATTAAAAGAAATTGGTCTGTAATTTGTCGCTATAATTTATTGTCCTTTTTATGGATTGGAATAATTTTCGCATGCTTCCATGATATAGGAAAGGACGAAGTATAATATGATACGTTGAAGATTTTAGCCAGTGGAATTCTTATTGAATGGTTCAGTTTTTTCAAGAAGATGTTTGGTATTTTGTCAAAACTAGATGCATTATTGTAAAATAGCAGTTTTTTTGGCCCACCCTGTAATTTACTGATTTACTTATCAAGAAGGGAAGGTTTTTTGCTCAAATCTGAAACGTAACGAGTGTGAAACGTAACGAATATGAAACGTAACGAGTATGAAACGTAACGGGTATGAAGCGCAAGAGTATGAAACATATGAATAGGAAACGTAACGATAATGAAACATCTACGAAAATCCCATTTTTCGCCGAAAATAATCAGTTTATTATTGTTTTTCGCACATAAATAAGAGTTCGTTGGAATCTCCTGATTAATGTTATCGCTATCAGGTAACCACAGCTTGAAATACAGGTGAAAGATACCAGAATAAGCCCAAATAAATCCTTAACATGATCACAACCCCTTCAGATGCACCGTTCCCAACAATGCGCGTGTTCTAGATGATGTTGCTCACTTTTGCCCTCACCTCAGTGAAAGGTAGCTCGAAGCTTATCTAAACTCGAAACTCCGAGATCCATTGCTCCAAAAACATTAATATTCATCTGAAAAAGAACTAAAATGCCATATGTTCTTGCAGATTATGAAGAATTTTGACAACGTCATCATCCGTTCAATTCAAGTGAGGGGAAAAGTGAAGAATCACACGCAGAGCATGCGCATGTTTGAAAACTGGCATCTGAAGGGGTGGTGATCATGTTGGTGATTTTAAAGGCTTATTCTGGTTTGTTTCACTTGTATTTCAAGTGGTGGTAATCTGTTCGCGATATCATTAATCAGGAAATTCTAATAAACTCCTATTTATGTGCGAAAAAAACACAAGAATGAATCGACGATTTTTGGTGAAATTAAGGTTTTTTCGTAGATTTAGCATAACAATTAGTATAATCATGCGATTTAAAAAAATTTATGCGCCAAAAACTTTTTCAGAAATTGTCCATCATATGCCGCATAAAACTTCAGAATCGGTTCAACTTCACAGAAATTACAGCAAAAACAAAACGTGACTTTTAAATGGAACACTCTGTACAGGGTGGGCCAAACAAAACTCTGCGATTTTGTGAGACCATAACGTTTGCTGTGGACGATGAATTTATCTAAAATTTGCAGGTTATTTCAATAACAGATTAACTTAATTTTTTCTGAAATTTCAATGAGATATCTAACACACACCAGCCACACGGTCAGAATACATGAAAATTTCACTTTTGTCTTTAAACGGCGTCATGATTGTGAAGATAAATCATGTGCATACGCAACTTATAAGCAATAACTTGTTTATGAATTGAACACACAAATCAAATAATTGACCAAAAATATAAGTTAAGTTAGTTTTATTTCAAACTCACTCTTCTTATAATAACGCGGTAGTTCTGGTGCTAAACTGTTTTTCATGTCTGTTACCGGCTGTTGAGATTCTCATCAGCTATATTTCGTTTCAAATACGTAACTTTTTCCTCAATACTTCAAGTTCATCGATTGAAAGTTCAAGATTTATTTAAAACTTGCTCGCTCTGTCCATATGTCGACGTTTTTTTGGGAACGTTAATCGGCGCTTCAAGCTTGTTGAAAAGCTGGTTATGCCATTTTTTTGAGTTTTCCGCGTATAGTTGTTGTTTACTTCACAAGTTTCATACTTATGTGCAATGCATGTCTTTGAAATTTTACGACGATAAAAATAATAAATCATTGAGATATTCTGAGAATTTCATTCAAATTCATCAATAAAAATCAACTCTAAGGTAATGCCGTACATCAGACAAGGGAACAAAAAGCAATCATCCATTTCATCGAGTTTTCCATTAACATTGAAACTAAATTTAGACCGAATTGCTACTTTAATAAGTTTATTTTAATCCCTGTTTTATTATTTAGTTCACTCGTTCAATTCAATAATATATTAATACCTAAAACTAACTTATACACATGATTTCTCTTAATAAAAATACTGACGCCGTTTAAAGGAAAAACTGAAATTTGCATGTATGCTGATTGTGTGGCCAGTTGGTGTTAGATATCTCATTGAAATTCTAAAGAAAATTAGGTTAATATGTTATTGAAATAACTTGCAAATTTCAAAGAAATTCATTGTCCACAGCGCGAGTTATGGTCTCACAAAATAGCAGAGTTTTTTTTGGCCCACCCTGTAATTTACTGATTTACTTATCAAGACGGGAAAATACTCGAGTTATTTGCTTTTCTAAGGTTTTTTGCTCAAACCTGAAACGTAACGAGTGTGAAACGTAACGAATATGAAACGTAACGAGTATGAAACGTAACGGGTATGAAGCGCAAGTGTATGAAACATATGAATAGGAAACGTAACGATAATGAAACATAACGAGCACTTCTTAGCGTAGAATTATTTCAAGTTCCGCTTTCAAACATCCCAATTCACACAAAGATCAACTTTAGATTCTCTATTACGATTGAACAATAAAACATATGTGAAAGGGTGTGTTCTTTTTAACTCTTTTAAGTTGAGAATAAAGAGGACCAAAGTCGGGGCAAACAACGCGATTATTAAATCGTAACTCAAAATTAAATCTGTGACCAAATTTTTTTTTTTTGGACCATACAAAAAAGGTTGTACAACAATGTTTAACACCCGTCTTTGTTTGTGGTTTTAAAGAACTAGGCAATTTACTGACATGAATTACAAACAAAAATCTGAAATCTGATAACCTGCCTTTTATCGTTTTCGAATTAGACGAAAAATTTTGGTTTACCGTAATGGCTAGCCGGTTTCTTCCTATCAAGAACTAGCGGATGAGGGGTGGGAGACAGTGGAAACTTCGGTGACTCCAACTCCCAGCCAAACAGCTATGCTGATCTTCTTGCTGAAGCTGCGCGCAATTTTCGAAAGACAATTATCGAAAACCATATTTTGACCGATCTAAAACTCTTGAAAACTTTTTTCTGATACTTCATCAGTTATAGGTTCTCTGCGAGCTTGAATCGCGTTGCCTGAGAAAATCTACGGTTAGCGGTCCAAACAACAACTTCCCAGTTTATTGCAGTTTTTGATACATCTGTGGGTGGTTATTAACCGTATAAGACGATTTTTTGATTAAAGCATTATTTAAGCAAAAAAAGTGCCTCCAAAAGTCAAAAAAATCTAAATTTTCGAAATTTTCATTTTTCGACAAATTTTGACGAAAATTGTTAATAACTTCTGTTCGGTTTATGGCATCAAGCTGAAAATTCATAGGGTTTTTTTGAAGTCACGGCGGTCATTTTGAGCTATATTAGAAGGTTTTTGCTTGAAGTTTTATTTTTCAAAAAGTTACGTCAATATAAGCACTCATGTGGTCATGGTGTCAACTTTGAGTCAAAATCCCCAAATTTCGCGCGTACCCCAGCACTAGCGGTTTGCGGCGTTGAATGCTCCAAAACCTAGTTATCAACACCTGATGAACCCACCCCCCCCCCCGCATCGCCTTAGTTTTCGGTGAAAATTTCACTTTTCTGAAAAAATTGCCGAAAAATTATGAAATTTTCGTATTTTTTGCCCTTTGTCGGACTGCTGTGATTGCACAGCTTGCGCAACACTCTCCAGATTCTGGATGATTTTTGTCCTTTTAATTGGCTTCCGTTTGAGCCCTATTTGAAGGAGTTTCGTCAATTGTTTACATTTGAAATGCCTCAGAGAAGTTTTTCAATTTGACGTTTTTTTCGATTTTTAAGGTTGAATGATGTGTGACACGACGCTTCATGATCAAGAAGTTTGGTATGCATATCCGGAGTTTGGCAAAAGTGTTATTCACATATTATGCTTACCTTATATCTTATCAACTCGAATTTAATTAGAATATTGTCATGTTTAACAACATTTTTTCAGAAAAGGGTGGATTTCCGTTCTTAGCAAACCAGGGTAATACATCGTAAATCTTCATTTTTACACGCAGCTGAAATCTTTTCATATGAAGTAATTGAATTAGTTTTTACATCGATATTTAGTATTACAATATAGCAAATACTCGATCAAAATAGGTCCCTTGGCGGCTGCGACAATCGACGGTTAAGAGGCTTAGGATCTAATGCAGTCTGTTTCAAATATTTCCTTGGGCTTTTTGATAAAAATTGTATACTGTCAAATGTTTTGTAACGTTTTAAATATTGGGTCAATCATGTTCAATATTAACGATATATTCAGCTGCATTTGCATGTCGATCTTGCACATCACAGCACTCGATTACCCATATGTATGATACATGACGCGTCAGGGCAAGGAAGCTTTGAAGACATGTCTGTCGGTCAGAAATTATTTTTAACGGATTTAATTTTCATTATAGTGTCAAACAGAATTTAGGATACTTATTTTAGGAAAAACTTAGTTTAGGAGAATGTCTGCTGCCTCACAAAAAAACTGGTGCGAGTCTTTACGGTGTATCCTATATCAGCGCGTAGCATTCACTAGCCGAAATGGTTTGTCAAATTAGGGTACTGCTGGGTAATTCGACTGCTTACTTTGTCTTTAATTGTTTCCACATTAGACAAGCCCGTTAGTCGCACCTGTATAGAGTGCGTGTTTATGGTTTATGCAAATTATAATGTGAATATAACCTATCTACGTATGTATGTACATACAGGGTGGGGCAAAAGTACCTATACAGTTGTTGACGCAAAATTTCTCCAAAAAATTATGTTGCATCAATATGATTAAACAAAAAAAAAGAAACGCTAAAACACCTGAAAATGTTTATTCTGTTATTTATTTCAACTTACAACGTTTATTTTCATGAGTTATTTATCTTTTTCTCGAAATTCGCCATGTTTTCGGCTGTTTTCCGCGTTTTCTGTGAATAATCTAGCCATATCAACTGTTATTTGACAAAATTTTATGTTGGTAAGTAATATAGAGTGTTGAAAAATATTCTGAAACGTTTAACATGAACGCAAGTTGTCATTCATGCGCAATAAATAGAACAGTGTCTTCGTTTTCCACGAAAATCACCGATTTTAGTCCGAAAATGAGAATCTTCTAAATTCTTATTTTTCAGCTTAAAACAACTTGAACCAATATATTTCATGTTTGTTGCTTTTTTAGTGTCATATGATCCATAAAAACATTTAACTTAGATATTTTTGTCAAGAACCAAAAAAAAAATCAAAAATACTGTAGCAAAAAGGCATCTTGAACACTGGCTTTACCATACTATCCGTTCCGAATGTAACCATCGGGATATTCATAAGTTGAAATCTTACAATTCTCATTCAGATACATCAAGGGAAACAATTTATATACTTCTTAGCCTTTATTGAGGATTGAAAAACACAACTCAACCCCAAAGACCATATCCACAAATGCTGAAAATTTTAAGGTTGCTGAACAAACCAGGAACTGTTAGCGTTAATCTTTCTCCCTTTTGAATGGTGTTCAAAAACGACTTCAAAAGTTTTCTTTTCTGAACGCATGGGAAAACTTGATTATAAGACTTTTATGAATAACTTCAGATTTGACAATTGTGGTTAATTTGAGGACAATTTTTGATTATATGACAGGTTGTCAAATAGTTTCTGTTTGTCAGAATAGACAGATCAGAAAGTCAGATACACACTGAAATAATGAACAAAGTATTAAAAATGTGGTAAAAAACAACTTACAGACCAAAAAACTAATATCCTAAACAATGCTACTGTAGTTTAAAATCACTAAAAGGTTTTAATGAACCACAATTCAGTTGCGAAACGTCAAACGCAAACAGTGTTTTTGACTAGCCCTGATGTATAAAAAGTTAATGTGCCGTATTGCGCGTCACCGATTAGGAAGTTGAATGTCTCTCTAGTACATAAATACTTGCAATGTTGTGTGGCAAAGTGTTGCTGCTGAAAAGTCGTATAAAAACATGCCCTGTTTGAAATTATGCATATATTTTAAAGTTGGTCAATCACCACAGAGCTCGCTTTCCGCTGATTGGTCAGTCCTGAATTTTGCTGCAGATTGAACATGATTTTGTTGTTTGTTTTTTGGTAGCATGTGAACATTCGAACCTTCTGTTCAGTACACAGAAGTACTAAGCGGTACACCACAGGCACTTTTGTCTAGCACTGTTGTAACAAAGAGTATTAATTGAAGGCAACGGGGGTTTTACGCCACACTAGCCGTAAAGCCTCATAACAGTTTTATGTGAAGCAGCACACATTTTCCTAAAACAATATTCCCTAAAACAACTTTTCCTAAATAGAAGTAATTCTGTATGACATTATAATAAAAATTAAAAGCGTTAAAAATAATTTCTGACCTACAGACATGTCTTCAAAGCTTCCTTGCCCTGACGCGTCATGTGTCATACATATGGGGCAATCGAGTGCCGTGGTGTGCAAGATCGACATGCAAATGCAGCTGAATATAATTGAATATATCGTTAATATTGAACATCATTGACCCAATATTTAAGACGTTACAAAACTTTTGACAGTATACAATTTTTATCAAAAAACCCAAGGAAATATATGAAACTGTCTGCATTAGATCCTAAGCCTCTTAACCGTCGAATGTCGCAGCCGCCAAGGGACCTATTTTGATCGAGTATTTGCTATATTGAAATACTAAATATCGATGTAAAAACTAATTCAATTACTTCATATGAAAATATTTCAGCTGCGTGTAAAAATGAAGATTTACGAAGTTTTACCCTGGTTTGCTAAGAACGGAAATCCATGAGCGGAAACCACCCTTTCTGAAAAAATGTGGTTAAACATGACAATATTCTAATTAAATTCGAGTTGATAAGAGAAAAGGTAAGCATAATATGTGAATAACACTTTTGCCGAACTCCGGATATGCATACCAAACTTCTTGATCATGAAGCGTCGTGTCACACACCATTCAATCATGAAAATCGAAAAAAAACGTCAAATTGAAAAACCTCTCTGAGGCATTTCAAATGTAAAAAATTGACGAAACTCCTTCAAATAGGGCTCAAACGGAAGCCAATTTATAGGAAATGAATCATCCAGAGTCTGGAGAGTGTTGCGCGAGCTGTGCAATCACAGCAGTCCGACAAAGGGCAAAAAATAAAAAAAATTCATAATTTTTCAGCAATTTTTTCAGAAAAGTGAAATTTTCACCGAAAACTAAGGCGATGCGGGGGGGTTGGGTTCATCAGGTGTTGATAACTAGGTTATGGAGCATTCAACGCCGCAAACCGCTATTGCTGGGGTACGCGCGAAATTTGGGGATTTTGGGTCAAAGTTGACACCATGACCACATGAGTGCTTATATTGACGTAACTTTTTGAAAAATAAAACTTCAAGCAAAAACCTTCTAATAAAGCTCAAAATGACCGCCGTCACTTCAAAAATAACCCTATAAATTTTCAGCTTGATGCCATGAACCGAACAAAAGTTATAAACAATTTTCATTTAAAAATTTAGATTTTTTGACTTTCAGAAGCACTTTTTTCGCTAAAATAATGCTTCAATCAAAAAATCGTCCTATACGGTTAATAACCACCCATAGATGTATCAAAAACTGCCATAAACTGGGAAGTTGTTGTTTGGACTGCTAACCCCATACAAGCCGTAGAATCTCTCAGGCAACGCGATTTAAGCTCGAACTTAACTATTGATATTAACATGAACCAAACTGAACGTAAAGACTGTGGTAATAAGTCCGTAATTTATTGCATTACATGTACTAAATGTGGAATGCAAAATGTTGGGTTGACCACTCAAACCATCAGAACACGGTTCAGCCAACACAAAATTGATGTTAAAAAGAATATAAAAGCAACTTTACTTGTATAGCATTTTAACAGCGTAAATCATTCACATTCCGACATGAGTATTCGTGTACTGACCAACAGCTTTCTAAATACTCATCAATTACGAATTGCAGAATTATGTAAATTGTATAAAAATATTAAACACTGCTTATCCCCTCGGCCTTAATGATAACGTTAAAGGCGTAGGAAATCTACGTGTAACTAACTTCGATGAAATAAAAACCAGTTGCAACTCATTTTTCACTCATAAATTTGTCCGTAAAACTCGTCGCACACGCAATTCAAAAAAGAAGCCGAAACTCAATCCAGAGCTCTCTTAGCAACTGGATCGAGCCTTGGCTGAACATAACAGTAACACGGTATATCGTCTTCTCAAATGTTCAAATAAAAAAACTATTACATGGATGCTAAAAAACATCGACACTAATCTTCACCATGACACAAAAGCTGTTCTGCAAAGTTTTATCCTAGGACACTACGATATAATCGATAAGCATAAATAAGAAAAAACTCCATTGAATTTTATATTACGGTATACAGACAACGTGATTGAATCACTTAAATCCGAAAAAAATGCTGAACAATCCTAACATACGTGACTTACTGGAAATCAATGATAAATACACCGTCCGAGTTATACATGAGTATAACGAAACGATTGGTAAGAAAGTCAGTAATTATAATTCATTCCTCCGTTCAATAACTCATGAAACCGTTGAGCAAGACATACCTTGTCTGTGTTCAAACAAACCCGAGTTTATATACCAGCCTTTGGGACATATACTCACCGGCAATCTAAAAGTTATTGAAATCAATATCATTGAAAACGTTCTCGATAAAGGTATGAAGTTCCGCATTCGCTCACAATCCATTAAAGATGATCACATAGCTAATTTTGTCGAGTCGCTAGACAACTTCTATGAGCTCCACAAAAACAAACTAACAAAAAACGATAATTCTAAACTTGAAGTTCGACAGCTTCTCGTAGCAAAATGTGATAAAAGACTGCCAAACAAAGATTCTAACTCTAAATTGGACTACGGAAAAATCATAAAAGAAATTCAGAATAATTATATATTCTCTCCCATTAACAAAGCTACCAATAACTGTGCAGTCATTTGTAAACGCTTATACTATTCGACTGTGAAAAACGAGATCACAAACAACAAAACTTACAACCTAGTTAATGAAAACATTGAAAACATAATTGATAACCATGTTGCAATTCACTCTCATTATGGAATAACTCTCTCTGACAAAGATAAAAGGTTGCCCTTATTGTACGCGATTCCGAAACTACACAAATCACCATACAAGTTTAGATATACAGGGTGTCCCAGCGAGGGGTTCACGATTTGTTTTTCGAATAACTTTTGTATGCGTTGAGCAACAATCTTAAAAATTTATACTGTAAATATCAATACCTTGAGAATTTTTTGCCTATTTGAAATTTTGAAATTCTTCGAATACAGCTCGAATTATAATCGAGTGAAAAAAATCTCAATTTTTGAATAAATTTTTAGAAGAATTTCACTTTGAAACATAATCAAAACAAATTCAATGGCGATTTTACGACTTATAAATTCGCAAATTATGCGGGGAACAATAGAAAAGAAAAGTTTCACTTAATATGACCACCGAATTTTTTCGACACAACGACCTTTAAAGGCAGGCACTGACCCAAGTCAACGTTTGGTGTGCCAAATTTTAACGGCGGTTTGATCGGATCTTTTTTCTTTGACGGATCTTAACTTTGATGGAGTTGGAACTTGTGATAAGTACCTGAACAGGCTCAATCATTTTTTACTGTAGCATCTCGCAAATAATGAAGAATTAGTTTATGAATCAATGATCATGCAAGCTGACGGTTCCCTCAAAACAGGGCACGGTTCCTGCGTGCACGGTCAATTCACTGAATGGGTCGAACGTGGAGGAACCCCCGATTTGACCGCTACTGATTACTGGTGATTTTGAAGACATTTTAAGGAACTAGTTTATTCCCGCAAAATTAACACAGTGGAATAACTCAATGAAATTATCTTAATGAAGATGACGAACCTTACTGCAGAATCGCGACCAAACGCATTACTCGATCTCAAAACTCGTAAAGATCGTTGTCTCGGAAAAATCAGGTGGTCATATTAAGAGCCATTCCGTGTAATTCGGTACCAAAAAGAGCAAATCTGGAACATAAATTTCCCGAAGTCAAAACTGGACAAATTCGAGTATAAGGCAATGTTCCTAAGCTGAAATGATGTGGATGTGCAAAATTTCAGACCTCTAGCGCATTCCTGTAGTCCAGGGTACTCATTTGAAAAGACCCCCCATGCTCATGTTTTGTCGAAAAGTTGAAAACCGGTTTTCTTCGGATAACTTTTTTTCTGGTTGTCTGACAAAAAATTGAAGTACATCATGATGTTCCTCGTAATTTTCTACATCGAATAGAAGGGTGATGTTCTACAGCAAAAAAATTTTTTTTGATTTTTTTCTTGAAAAACTAAATTTTTACGGAAAATAAATCGCATGTTTTTTCTCTTAAAATGGATTTACCATACTAAGAATTTCAGTTGCCAAAAAATTCGACTAAGATTTCTGTCAGGCAACATATGAAGGTGTCTAATACGATGCTCAGGTTGGGTAAATTTTTTGGTCGCAACATGTGAAAAATTGAGTTGAAGATTTTTTGTAGAAAAACACAAAAAACTATTTTTTTCAGGATAACTTTTTTCCTAGTTGTCTGACAAAAAATTCAACTACATCATGATATTCCTCGTAATTTTCTACATCGAATAGATATGTTGTGCTCTACATTTAAAAAAATTTTTTTAGTTTTTTTCATGAAAAACCAAAAATTTTTCGAAAAAAAGGTCTGGTTTTTTCTATAAAAAAGAATTTACCATACTAACAAATTAAGTTGCCAAAAAATTCGACTACGATTTCTGTCAGGCAACATATAAAGGTGGCTAATACGATGCTCAGATTGATCAAATTGTTTGGTCGCAACATGTGAAAAATTAAGTCGAAGTTTTTTTGTAGAAAAACACAAAAAACTATTTTTTCAGAATAACTTTTTTCCTAGTTGTCTGATAAAAAATTCAACTACATCATGATGTTCCTCGTAATTTTTTACATCGATTAGATGTCTTATGTTTTATAATTAATACGAAAATTTCAAATTTTCCACAAAAAACAATTTTTTCCAAAATAAATATTTGCAATTTTTTTATTAAAATGGATTTGACTCACTAATATTATAAGTTGCCAAAAACTTCGACTACGATTTCTGGCAGACAACTTAAGAAGGTGTCTAATACGATGCTCAGATTGATCAAATTGTTTGGTCGCAACATAAGAAAAATTGAGTTGAAGATTTTTTGCAGAAAAACACAAAATATATTTTTTTCAGGATAACTTTTCACTTAGTCGTCTGACAAAAAATCCAACTACATCATGATATTCCTCGTAAATTTTTACATCGATTAGATGTCTTTTGTTTTATATTGAATATGAAAAATTTGAAATCTTTTACAAAAAACAATTTTTTTCCGAAAAAAATTAATTGCTATTTTTCATTAAAATGGATTTAACTCACTTATATTATAAGTTGCCTTAATGGATCTAACTTGGTGTCTAATACAACCATGGTTACATTGTTTGGTCGCAACATGTGAAAAATTGAGTTGAAGTTTTTTAAACACAAAAAAACTATTTTTTTAATACCTTTTCTCCTAGTTGTCTGACAAAAATCCAACTACATCATGATCTTCCTCGTAATTTTTTTACATCGATTAGATGTTCTACGTTTTATACTAAAATTGTAAATTAAAATTTTTATTACCAAAAAACATTTTTTCAATAAAAATTATTGAACTTTTTTTCTTAAATTGGATTTACCATACTAACAATTTAAATTGCCAAAAAATTCAACAACGATTTATGTCAGGTAACATATGAATGTATATATAATACGATGCTCAGATTGGTCAAACTATTTGGCCACAACATGTGAAAAATTGAGTAGAAGTTTTTTTGCAGAAAAACATAAAACAACCATTTTTCAGGACATTTTTTCAAAAACAACAGGACAAAAAATACAACTAAATCATGATGTTCCTCGTGATTTTCAACATCGTATGTCTTATGTATTATATTGAATGTCTTATTCTATGTGTTATGTGTTATATTGAAAATGAAAATTTGGATTTTTTCACAATTAAACATTTTTCTCATAAAAATTAAGTCGCAGTTTTTTACTTGAAATAGATTTAACTTACTAATATTCTGAGTTGCAAAAAAATTCAACTAAGATTTCAGTCAAGCAACATATGAAGGTATCAATAATACAGATAGTTCAACCTCAAACTGTTTGGTCCTTGATGTGAAAATTTGAGCTTTTTCACTGATCCTCGCGGTTCTCAAAAATATGAAATACGAGTTTTGTCCGACATTATATGAAGGTGTCTAATACGATGTTCAAATTGGTCAAATTATTTGGTCGCAACATGTGAAAAATTTAGTGGACGTTTTTTTAGAAACACCCAAAAAACTTTTTTTGCAGGATATTATTGTTTTTAGTCTCCTGAAAAACGTTTTTATATTTGTCTGACCAAAAATCGAACTACATCATGATTTTCCTCGTGATTTTCTGCATGGAATAGATGTTTTATGCTCCACATAAGAATATGAAAATTTAGAACCATAATTTGCAGTTTTTTTCTTAGAATGGATTTAACTTACTAATGTTAGAAGTTGCCAAACAATCCAACTATGATTTCAGACAGGCAATATAAAAAGGTCAAATACAAATTGAGTGAAAGTTTTTTTCTGCATAAAAACAGAAAAGCTATTGCGTTAACAGAAGTTTTAACGCTCGCTACGGGCAATTGCACAAAAATTTTCAGCTTAATTTTTTACATTTGGCAACAAAACAGTTTGATCAATCTGAGCATCGTATTAGACACCTTCACATGTTGTCTGACTGAAATCAAAGTCGAATTTTAGCGAATTAAATTATTAATAGTTAAATCCATATAAATCCAGTAAGTAACTGCCGTTTACTTTTCATGCAAAATTGGTTTCTGTTAGAAAACGTCGGAACTTTTTCCTTTTTAAATAAAAAATCAATGTAGAAAGTCACAAGGAACGTCATGAAATAGGCTCCGTGAACGTCCAACTGCCGGCTCTCGAGGAGAGCCCTGTAGAGCCCGGTTGGATAGTGTTAAAGTGTAACCATGGCTCTCCTCGAGAGACTAGTATAAGCTGCTTAAGCTTAGCCAAAGATTGCTCAGAAAGTCTTCAAAGACTGGTCTCTGGCTCAGCAGCTTAGATTAGTCTCTTGAGGAGAGCCCTGTCTATACTCCAACACTTTCCAGATGACCAGAAACTAAGTTATACTGAAAATGCAGTTTTTGCAACTCAATGTTTCACATCAAGCGACCAAACAATTTGAGTTATCTGAGCATTGTAAAGCCCGTATGTTATTTCTGCAAGCAAGCGTACTGCCCAAACATCTGATAATGAAACATCAGTAGCCCCAACTCCACTCGGTTGACACCATAGTTTAACACCAGAGCATGGGGTGATGATGATTGATGTGCGTGTTAAAACTGATTGTCTGATGTTTCATTATCAGAAGTTTTGGGCACGATTTTTGTTCGCAGAAACAACATACGGGCTTTATAAAACACCTTCATGTTGCCTGACTGTAATCAAAGTTGAATTAAAATAGGAAATTAAAATGCAAGTTAGTAAAACTCATTTTGAGATTTACACTGCAATTTATTTGTTTCAATTGATGCTCAGATTGATCAAATTGTTTGGTCGCAACATAAGAAAAATTGAGTTGAAGATTTTTTGCAGAAAAACACAAAATATATTTTTTTCAGGATAACTTTTCACTTAGTCGTCTGACAAAAAATCCAACTACATCATGATATTCCTCGTAAATTTTTACATCGATTAGATGTCTTTTGTTTTATATTGAATATGAAAAATTTGAAATCTTTTATGAAAAATAGCAATTAATTTTTTTCGGAAAAAAATTGTTTTTTGTAAAAAATTTCAAAATTTTCATATTTAATATAAAACAAAAGACATCTAATCGATGTAAAAATTTACGAGGAATATCATGATGTAGTTGGATTTTTTGTCAGACGACTAGGTAAAAAGTTATCCAGAAAAAATATATTTTGTGTTTTTCTGCAAAAAATCTTCAACTCAATTTTTCATATGTTGCGACCAAACAATTTGATCAATCTGAGCATCGTATTAGACACCTTCTTATGTTGTCTGACAGAAATCGTAGTCGAAGTTTTTGGCAACTTATAATATTAGTGAATCAAATCCATTTTAATCAATAAATTGCAAATATTTTTTTGGAAAAAATTGTTTTTTTCTGGAAAATTTGAAATTTTCATATTAAATATAAAACATAAGACATCTAATCGATGTAAAAAATTACGAGGAATATCATGATGTAGTTGAACTTTTTGTCAGACAACTAGGAAAAAAGTTATTCTGAAAAAATAGTTTTTTGTGTTTTTCTACAAAAAAACTTCAACTTAATTTTTCACATGTTGCGACCAAACAATTTGATCAATCTGAGCATCTTATTAGCCACCTTTGTATGTTGCCTGACAGAAATCGTAGATTTTTTGGCAACTTAATTTGGTAGTATGGTAAATTCTTTTTTATAGAAAAAACCAGATTTTTTTTTTCTAAAAATTTTTGGTTTTTCATGAAAAAAACTAAAAAAATTTTTTAAATGTAGAGCATAACATATCTATTCGATGTAGAAAATTACGAGGAATATCATGATGTAGTTGAATTTTTTGTCAGACAACTAGGAAAAAAGTTATCCTGAAAAAATAGTTTTTTGTGTTTTTCTACAAAAAAACTTCAACTTAATTTTTCACATGTTGCGACCAAACACTTGATCAATCTGAGCATCGTATTAGCCACCTTTATATGTTGCCTGACAGAAATCGTAGTCGAATTTTTCGGCAACTTAATTTGTTAGTATGGTAAATTCTTTTTTATAGAAAAAACCAGAAATTTTTTTTCTAAAAAATTTTGGTTTTTCATGAAAAAAATTAAATTTTTTTTTAAATGTAGAGCATAACATATCTATTCGATGTAGTAAATTACGAGGAATATCATGATGTAGTTGAATTTTTTGTCAGACAACTAGGAAAAAAGTTATCCTGAAAAAATAGTTTTTTGTGTTTTTCTACAAAAATACTTCAACTCAATTTTTCACATGTTGCGACCAAAAAATTTGCCCAACCTGAGCATCGTATTAGACACCTTTATATGTTGCCTGACATAAATCTTAGTCGAATTTTTTGGCAACTGAAATTCTTAGTATGGTAAATCCATTTTAAGAGAAAAAACATGCGATTTATTTTCCGTAAAAATTTAGTTTTTCAAGAAAAAAATCTAAAAAAAAATTTTCGCTGTAGAACATCACCCTTTTATTCGATGTAGAAAATCACGAGGAACATCATGATGTACTTCAATTTTTTGTCAGACAACCAGAAAAAAAGTTATCCGAAGAAAACCGGTTTTCGACTTTTCGACAAAACATGAGCATGGGGGGTCTTTTCAAATGAGTACCCTGGACTACAGGAATGCGCTAGAGATCTGAAATTTTGCACATCCACATCATTTTAGCTTAGGAAAATTGCCTTATACTTGAATTTGTCCAGTTTTGACTTCGGGAAATTTATGTTCCAGACTGGTACCGAATTACACGGAATGGCTCTTAAGTGAAACTTTTCTTTTATATTGTTCCCTGCATAATTTGCGAATATAAATGTCGTAAAATCACCATTGAATAAGTTTTGAATATGTTTCAAGCCAAAATTCTTCTGAAAATTTGTTCAAAAATTGAGATTTTTTTCACTCGACTATAATTCGAGCTGTATTCAATGAATTTCAAAATTTCAAAAAGGCAAAAAATTCTCAAAGTATTGGTATTTACAGTAAAATTTTTTAAAATTATTTCTCAACGCATACAAAAGTTATTTTATAAACAAATTGTGAACCCCTCGCTGGGACACCCTGTATATCTGGAGCAGCTCACTGTACTACTAAGATTATTTATACCATCCTCCTCAATTGTCTACTCACTTTCAAAGAACACTTTAAAAACTATTGTAGAACTATTGAAAAACGTAATAATAATAAAATGTACATATCAGTAGACTCAAGCTACCAGGTTGTAAATTTTATCGATACTTACAATGTTAAACCTGAAATCGGTGCAAGCTTTGACTTCTCGACTTTATATACAGAGTTGGATCTCAATGTGGTTGAACGCAACTTATTCACGCTCGTGGACATCTGTTTTGCAAATTCCGGTAAATATATATATCAGCCAACAAATCGAAGTTCGGAAGCCATGGATTCTACACAAATAACCATGATGATAATAGCACTCGATGTCAATTGAATTCGTCAGATGTCAATTCACTCATTCAAATAATTTTGAATAACTCATATGTCACTTTTGCCAACAGAATTTATAAACAAATTTGAGATATTCCGATGGGTGGTAACGCAAGTCCTCTGATCGCTGACCTTACACTTTCTATTATGGAATACCATTACTTTAAAACTTACTCACTTCCAAAAAATATACCATTATTTAGATATATAGACGATACAGGGTGGCTGTAAAGTAACGACGCGTTTTCCGGCCACCCATTTCTCAAAAAAATTATATTTTGTGATCAGTGTCTTTATATTCAAACTTGCGTAGAAACACCTGAAAAATCGAATTATGTGGTCAGATTTGACGTATTATAAAGTATTCGGAGGCCTTTTAAGGAATTTCTGTCAAAAAGCAATATTTTTTTACTTCTTGGGTCCTAGACGGACTTTTTTTCAAGATAAAAGCGTTATAGGATTCTAAAAGTTTACACACTATTTTAATAATGATTTTTGAAAAATCTCATCGCCAAATAACACTATTGGTATCATCTAATGGTGAAAATTAAGCCAGCTTTCACATGTCACTTTTTACATCAGAATCTTATTTCTGCATTTTTCACCAATTATCATGCTTTTATGACTCTTAATGGTGTCTTATGACACCAGATTTGTGTTATAGGAGATATGGAAGTATGATAATCCTACTTAGGACCTAAATCTTTGATTTTCAAAATTTTGGAATTTTATCGAATTTTGCATTTTTTTTCATTCAATGAGATTTTTTGGTAGTGAAATACTATGAATTATAATTTTTTCATAAATTCTTTAACACAAAACTCAACTTACCATTTGTTCATATCATTATGAATCCTGGTTGAAACCGATTGATACTTAATTCGTATTACTATGGTCAGTTGTCATGAAATTTCGGTCAGTTTTGTTGAAAAATAACGAAATTTCCGTTTTTTTGGAAAAAATTAAATTAAGCAGTTCTACACTGAAATGAACCTCATAATCTGAAATTTCAGGTATGAATACATATAATTGGCATGTAAAAGCTAATCATGCAATACAATAGTTCTGAGAAACAGACGGCCGGAAAACGCGTCGTTACTTTACAGCCAATTAGCTGATTATATTAGTATATTAGCTGTCAATCTGGACCTTGATAATCACACTGCTGCTATTTATGATTCGTCGTTAAAGCTTAACAAAGAAACTCTAATCAACGATGGTATCAATTACTTAGATCTCACTATAAAAACTGGATCTGATAATGTTCATATATACGACAAAACCAATGTTTTTCCATTTCATGTTAAAAAGTTGTATTCATAGTAAAATGATTAAAGGTCTGGTAATCGGTCAATTTCTCAGATTCACTAGACTTACACCTAAACTTCACTATTGGATTGAAGCCGTGGTTAAGCTGTATCATGCAATGTCCGATAATAAGTTTGATCAACCTACTTTTGCCTCATACGCATGCTGCTTTTATGCTAGATATCATACAAAATTGTGGAAATACAAAATTTACAGCAAGAAACAGTTTTGTAAAGTCATTCAAAAAGTTTTTGATTAATTACTGTTTTTGTTTTCAAAATTCTTTGTTGCAACGTTATATGCGCAATAATAACAAACAATACACTGAACACAGATAATCCGACGTGTGCTCGATGCACCAGACACGCGCTGAAAACAAATACTGCTTATTTTGTACATATTTGTTGTTCTTGGGTATGTTATACATGGATTGTAACTAAATTGTATAAACAATTATATTTATCATGATTTTTTTATGTTTTTTTTAAATCAAGTATAAAATTAACTAATGAGCGCTGTTATCTCCCTGAGGAGGCCCAAACAGCTTTAATTAGAAAAGTTGTCGGAGGCAGGGCCGAAACAACGTTCAGATTTTATTTTTCTCTTTTATAAATTAGCAAACATAATTTTACATAAAATATACTAGATTTTTATTTTTTTTTAATAAAAACAAATTTACTTAATAGTAGTTTTGTTTTTTTTAAATTTACTTTGGTTTTTGCTTTACTTTACTTATTCCTCCGACAAGAACCGAAACACAACACAAAAGACATATGCAATAACCTACTTTTTGAGGACATAAACATAGTACTGAACAATTATAATCAAACAAACTAAAAAAAACGCATTGCACCGAAGAAGACATAGTTCTACATCAAACGTTTGTTCTCAGCAAAATATAAACTAAGATCACACACGTCAATAACCGACAAACCACCCAACAACCAAATGGTAACCTAAACGATAAAACAAAAAAGCTACAATTCAACTATGGGATCACACAGAAAAGAACCGTAGAAAAGTTCAAATAATTCGCTATTTTCTATCATGCAGAACCATGTTTTACCCATTCCATAGGATCTTCGGATAATTCATAGTGAAGACCAGATGAATTAAATTTACCCAACGTTTTTTTTATACAAAAATATTTTTTTTTCTACCATAATAATTAGCAACTAGTTGAACTAATCTAAAACAATCAATATTTAGGCAATAAACTCAGAACTTAATGTGTCGGGTAAGTTTTACGTTCTGATATATCTGGTCGGGTAATGCGTAAGAAATATCCTACGGGTTTTCAACGGGTGGCTAATAATTGATCTGCTATAAGTTATGTTAGAAGTTCCAAATTAAAATTATGGAACCATGATGTTTTGAGTTCATAGCAACGGGTTCATGGTGCATAAGTCAAGGCTAAAATTTTTTATATTGACGGGTTCACTTCGATACTATTTTTTGTCAACTTAACACTAAGTTGCGTAGCAACGGGTAACCCTAGTATATCTAATATATTAAAATCCATGTCCGTGTGTCCGTCTGTCACGCTGAGTATAAATATCAGAAACGAAATGTTCAAAACCTCTTTTTGCCATTTTTACGAAGGATTTTTATTCATCATCACCCTCCCTCTATCGACGAATTAAAATTTAATTTGTCAACACTCTCTCAGTCGCAACCCATACTGAACTCCTCAACGATACAACATAACATCAAAACCAATCATCGCGTACCCCTCATTTAAACGACCTTTTAGGAAATAAGAAAGCCATCTCAACCAGTAATTATGTAAGTCATGATTAACGGTGCGGGTCAAAATTCGGAACCAGAAGCTTACATATTGCAAAAAAAATCACCCTCAACAATGAAAGTCATCAACACCACCTCACATGTCCCGTCAACTGAACTGCGACATGACTTGGGTTTTTAATGAACGGGTGTTAGATCTTCACCGGACGGGTGATAACAATGAATCAATTTTTAGAATTTTTTTATGAACTTACATACATAACTTGGATTATACTGGACGGGTTTGGGTTATGTTAACAGTACTGATTACGTTTTGTAAGCTTTGTAATTAACGGGTGTGAGAGAGTGCATCTCGACGGGACGGGTAATAACAGTTCAAAATATATATTTTGGGGTTTACTGAGACGGGTTGAGTTAACAAATAACACAAAACAATAGCTGTAGTGACTGAATTTGTTGAGAAGTAACGGGTATATTCACAATATCAAATTTGGTTGTTGACCACTCTAATTTTAGGTCACCCATGTTACATCACAGATCAAATAAAAAAATTGTTGAAATTCGTTACTTACGGGTAATACTCTCAGTTGCGCAGCAACGGGTCTAAAAACAAAAATTAGATTTGTAGAAAATTTGTATTGTTAGTTGAATGCTGATAATTAAGCATCCGTTGCTTTGCAACGGGTTTACCCTAGTCTATATATAAATTAGACGATGTCTGTCTGTCTGTCTGTGTGTCACGCTTTTAGTATAAATATCGCGAAAAAACATAAAAAAAACCTTTCATTACTTTATGAAAAAAAAAAAAAATCATCGCCTTCCCATCAATTTGACTAGAATGTACATATGTACCTCAACCGAGGCTAAGGCCTTGAGAATTCGGTAAGTTCATGATAATTACAATCCATAAGTTTTTTCATTTCATTCACTGATTATTACTTTTCAACAAAGGGTGCAATCATCAGCACCCTCCTCGGGTGCCTGAACTTACAGACCACAAAACTTTCGAGTCAGCTTTATTAAGAACTTTTTAGTTCATGCTCTTTGTATTCGAAGATTCCAATGAACCGGTGATATACCGATAAGATATGTCACGTCACAATTTTTTTTATCGTTCAGCTAATTAGAAAACTTGATTTCAGGAAACCATCTGATTAAAGCCCAATTACAATAAATGAGTTGAACTCTCAGAATAGTTTTGGCCAGACGGTTTGAGTGTTTCATTTTTCACATGAGTTTTTGTAGTCACATGAGTTTCACATGAGTTTTTCACAACATTTTTTACAATAAAATTGGGTTACTATTATTTAGTTTTTAGGTAAGGCTAAAGAGAAGCTAATAAATAAGTCGATGGGTTTTTCTGAGACTAAATAGGAAAATATAGTTTTGTAAACATGACACTCAACTGCTTAGCAATTGGTTTACCCTATACAGTACATTTGAAAGTTTTATCGTTAAGTCTCAGGTTTTGATGAAGAGCTATCCTTACTATTTGATGAACTCACTTTTTCTGAAATTTGAACGAGAAATTTAAGTTTTTCTATCCTTTTTAGTTGAAATTAAGAAACCTTATAAACGGTGTAATTTTTTATGGTTTTTAAATCATTTGGTCTACTAAAAGTTATGTTACAACTGGACCAACGTCGACTTCAACTGGCAACTGCATAATACATGTTCATGGTACAGTATGTATATCAAAGCTAATTTTTGATATCGACGGGTTTGTTCGAATAATTATCTTTGTAAACTTAACACTCAGTTGCGTAGCAACGGGTTCACCCTAGTATATATATATATATCTATATATAAATTAGACAATGTATGTCGGTTTGTGTGTCACGCTTCAGTATAAATACCAGAAAAGAACATTAAAACACCTTTTATTACTTGATGGCAAGAATGAAATAAATCATCACATACCCTTCAACCTGACAAACACATGTACCTCAACAGGCGTGGAGGTCATGATATTGGCCTTACTTATAAAATTTCAGAAATAAAATAGTCATCGCATACTCTTCAAGTATTTCGTTTTCTAGAACGAATGAACTATAATATAACTCAACCCATCTTTCATTTAACATTAAACATTTTATAATCAAAGACTCAACTGGTGCAATCACTGGATGCCAACATTGCCACGTATGAAATTAAATACTGCAAATTTCATTTAATGTAGTGTTTTAATTCGAATTTATTGATTATGTCAAGTGCAGCAGATACTCGATCAAAAGCTGCAGATCGTCAGAGGAAGCGACGACTAGGTTATATTAGTTCAGAGTAAGCATTTTTCCAGATACTGTTTTTACAAAAATGAAATAAGGTTTTTATCATCTTCAGCTGAG
>OZ038446.1:29654165-29666665 GCA_964036265.1 Daptonema setosum | reverse complement strand
AAAATTAATTGGAGACGAATGCTCGGAAACTGCGAAAATATAAAATTATAATTATAATATAATGATCTATAGTAAATTATAATATATAATAAATATATAACAAAACTGTTTTTTCAATCCAACCTGTGAGCCATGAGCTGCTGCCAGTCGTTGCTGAATGACGTGTGGACGGATGTGATTGCCGATCCCTAAAACAAGGTAAGATTATAGCCTATCCAGGGTTTCTTGTTAGTCCAACCACCTTTTGGCGCGCAGTTTAAATTTAAATGTGTTTTGGCGCGCTTTCAAGTTTTTGAGACGCAAAATCTTTTTTTAACTTAACACTTGGACAACATACGAAAACTGCGCTTTATCTACTGCACACGTGCGTAACCGAACCGCAAAATTAATTTTTGATAACAATAAAACTTGACCAAACTATATTCATTAAGAATAAGATTCGATGAGAATGATTTAGATTAGAAGAATCCATAAAAATATTAAAACCTTCGATTGTGGTGACCGCTTTCAAGTGACATTGTAGAACGGGAAACATACAGGCCACAACTGAATAGTGTCTGAAATTTAGAGGTACGAATAAATGTACATAAATGTATTTTGGTTTGAACAAGAAATCGGATGCCGGCTTTTCCCCTCTATTTTTTGTTCATTTATGTTCTCGAGTTTGATTTTTTACAAAGGCTATATAATAAAGTCTATTGTCCACTGATCTTATTGCACACAGTTCTAATGGATGGAAAAGCCCTCTCTAAATACATACAATAAATGACGAAAACTCAAGTTTAGTCACCTAAATAAGGGAAATGTTCTAACCAAAAAGCCTTAGTGCAGTCAAACAGAAGTGTGACCTACTGGCTGATGGTCGTTAAAGAATATGCCCTGAACATCCGATGGAGTGACTTGGAGCTTGATTCCATGATATGCCTATGGCAAGCACCATTCGTGATTGGGACCCGGCCACACCTTTCCCAGTCGTGAGTGCACGTCCACAGTCCAGGGGCGGGTAGACTGTGGTCGTGTGTGCTCTTGGACGTCAGATCAGATTTTATTCGGGTTTCTCACCATAATGGCAACGAGGAATACCAAGTCACAAAGTGAAATAACGGTCATTCCTAAATTACAATCACGAAGACAAAACTGAATGAATATCACAACAATTACATAAAGATGAAAACTGATTAGTATAACGCGAAAAGAACCAAGGACAAGGAGATGGCTAAATGTGATAAAAATAAAAGGAAATGTATATGGTAATATTTGATTAAGTTTAGATGTGTGGATTTGATGTAAAGAAAACAGTATTGATCGATTGGGTAACATGTTTATCAATGAGGTCAGATATGAATTTTGTATTATTGACTGTTTTCTTAAGAGGTCGAACTGTGCACGTATGGTATTGTGCACGTACGGACTGTGCGCGTGCAGACATCGGACTGTGCACGTCTACAGTCCGTACGTCTACAATACCATACGTCCACTATCCGATACGTCCACAGTCTACCCCCCCCCAGACTGTGGACGTGCACGCACGACTGGGAAAGGTGTGGAGCCGGCGAATTCTTGATCCGAGTGAAACAACCTAACAATAAAAAAATAACCTGATCTTTCCATCCGGATCACAGTCGGACACCATCACCGTGCAGGCGCCGCATCCACCTTCGGCACATCCGATCTTGGTCCCCGTTAGGTTCACTGAAAACCGAAATCAGTGCTGACAAAATTTTATGAAAAAATCGAATGATAAAAAACTTATTCAGTAATCAAATCATAAAAAACGTATTCAAAACTCCTCCACTCAAAGTCTTTAAGTTCAAAAGCCATTACGTGTAACTGTTACGCTGTGGTGCTGTTACGCGCAACTGTTACGCTGTTACGCTGTTACGCTGTTACGCTGTTACGCGTAACAAGTGTAACGTGGACTAGAAGCCTAGTGTTGTTCTAATTGGCCAACATTATGTCCTCAGTTATACGGCAAGCGTGCATTTCGGTGATACCCGGTCGTCCTCTACTTTGACTCCGTTTACGTACAGTACCAGAGTTTTACCGTGTTACGCTGTTACGCTGTTACGCGTAACAAGGTTACGCTTTTACGCGTAACAAGTGTAACGTGGACTAGAAGCCTAGTGTTGTTCTAATTAGCCAACATTTTGTCCTCAGGTATACGGCGAGCGTGCACTTCGGTGGTACCCGGTCGTCCTCTACTTTGACTCCGTTTACGTATAGTACCAGCGTTTTACCGTGTTACGCTGTTACGCTGTTACGCTGTTACGGTGTTACGCTGCTACGCATAACAAGTGTAACGTGGACTAGAAGCCTAGTGTTCTTATAATTAGCCAACATTTTGTCCTCAGGTATACGGCGAGCGTGCATTTCGGTGTTACCCGGTCGTCCTCTACTTTGACTCCGTTTACGTACAGTACCAGAGTTTTACCGTCCATCGCATCAAATAGGCATCAACGTCTATTATTTAATAGTTAGGTTAGATTTCACACTGAAATTGGATATGATAGTAATTATATTACTCGGTAAAAATGTTATGATTTTTTAGATTTTGGTGAACAGTCTCCGTTATGAATTAGAAATCAGGTTTAGTAAATATACAAGAGAACTGCATTTTTCGGTTATGGTGAATTACCAGTAATTTTAGGTAAGACCTTATGCATTCGAATTTGAAATAGAAAGAGAAAAGGGAAAAATACAATATAAATATGGAGAATAAGAAAAGAAGAGAGCATCCACAGAAGCTGAATATCGCTAATAATTTGTTTCGGCTGCTGTGAGTATAAACTATAATATAGCTAACATGATAAATAAATACAACATAATATGTACAATACATGTGATAAACATAATACCAGTGATTACAAGTTTGGCCCGGTCATAAACACTTCTTATCATCTGTTTGCTAGACTTTCCTATAGAAACGATCGCTTCAAGTACCATAAAATGTGGTGAAGGTTGGAGTTTTCTCTTGTAAGGGTCAATAAATTGAACAGAACCAGGTAATTTCACTAAGCACCGGTAAATAGTGTGAAAATTACATTCAGATGTTGAGGTGAAATTACCAGTGGGTAAGACGTAATTTCTTAATTCAAAAAATTTAAAAAAATACACAAATTTGATTTGTAGAAGGAAGAAAATTTCACTTATTCTTTTAAAGGCCGTATGTTGTTTCTGCGGACAAAAATCATGTCCAAAACTTATGATAATGAAACATCAGACAATCAGTTTTAACGCACACATCAATCAACATCACCCCATGCTCTGGTGTTAAACTATGGTGTCAACCGAATTGAGTTGAGGCTACTGATGTTTCATGTTATCAGATGGTTGGGCAGTACGTTTGCTTGCAGAAATAACATGCGGGCTGCATATTTGGAAACTGCACCACTTTTTGTCAGAATTCGTGCGACTCAACGACAGCGTATAACCATTTGATTGTTTGTACGGCTTAGGCTTAGTTCCGAACAAAGACTGTACGTTAGTAAAGGAGATAGCCTCTTCGTGAATCGAAAATATAAAAGTCGAACTTGGGATTTTGACAAAAAGTGGGTGCAGTTTCCAAATATGCATACGGGCTTTAAAGAGGAAGGGCATCGACGTATGTTTCTAAAGCCCGTATGAAGTTTCTGCTAACGTCTGATAATAAAACATCAACAACTCAACTCGGTTGACACCATAGCTTAACACCTTGGGGTGATGATGATTGATGTGCGTGTTAACACTGATTGCCTGATGTTTCATTATCAGATGTTTTGATCAATACATTTGCTTGCAGAAACAACATACGTGCTTTAGAAAGAAGAAAATCTCACTCATTCTACCAAAGAGGAAGGGCATCGACGTATGTTTCTATTAGGACTGTATCCGTATCGTAAGCAAAAAGTTAAACATCAAAATGACGGAAAACAAAAACAATGGTTAATGATTACTTCTTTTAAACAACTTCCTGGGTCTTGGCAGACCGTGCAGACTTGAAAGTAAACACATTAGATATTATACTACAGGTAGTAAACAAGTAATGTTCGCGCGATAACATTGCGGGTTGCCAAACTAGTTATTAGTGTACGAAACTAGTGAATAACTCGTCTTTGGGTAATACCATTGTAGAACATGTATGCAACTTTTACTAAAGCCCGTACGTTGTTTCTGTCAAAATATTGTCCAAAACGTCTGATAATGTAGACTAAACTCAACTCAGTTGACGCCATAGTGTAACTTGGTAAAATATATGTATGGATGTAGGTAGCATGGAGTGATGATGATTGGTGCGCGTGTTAACTTTGATTGTCTGATGTTTCATTATCAGACGATTAGGGCAATCTTTTTGCTTGCAGAAACAACATAAGGGCTTTATTTTAAATAGTTTGTCACACTACAAACTGTCGGGAAATTGTAGAGTTAAATACTACAGGTAGTACATTTTTATAATGTTCGAGCAATAACATTGCCGCGGTGGCAAAACTGGTTGTACGTAATGTGCATATGATGTGGATATTAAACGATAGTGACGGTCACTTATTACAACACTGATTGATTGTTATCTCAGATCAATCTAATGTCTTACAAGAAGGAAATGGTTTGCTGGAAAATGCATTATGTCTGTTCAAACAAATGGCACTCCACAAAGTCACTGATAATGCAAAATACAGCTTATTTCTGATGAATTAGACTGGTGTAAGTCAAGAATTAACGGTTTATTCATGGATTCTTGCGTACGGTCTTAACTTTCAATCCGAGATTCGGATATCCACATGGGATGAACATTTTTCATTGTTTTTGCAAACCTTACGCATGGGTTTTCTTTGGTTGTAAACCCGAATCGTTTTTTTGCATAATCAATCGTGAGCAGTAAATCTATAATGGCCCAAACGTTCTTTCAAGAGACAGTACATCGCATCTCATGTCAACAAATAGATAATACTGAGGACTGTCCGCTGCAGCTTTCCACATTGCATATACCCAATTCCGCGGGTACTGCAGTCATTAAAAATAATAAATTCGTGTGCAAATTACGCAATTTTGTTATTCCATTATAAAAAGACACCATTTGAAACCCAGATAGAAAGGCCTATTAATAATTTCTTCTTTTGATGATGGTACGAACATTTGGGTAAGAGGGGGTTAGGGTTGAAGAAAAGAAATACATACTCGTTCAATCTGAAATATGTATAGCTTTCATCTTGTTAAACCGGTTCCATTTTCCAATTTCAATTTCAACGAGGATAATTTTACTTTGTCCATATTATCTGATAATACAATATGTTACATACATTAAAAACTACAGTAATCATTCCCCATAGCGAATAACGCTGATAAAGTTACCGTTTTTTTTAAACGGGTTATTTTGAATTTCATGTGTTTTTATGTATTTTCCTGACAAATAATAAAATCGAATACAATACATCGAATGCTTGTTTACTTAAGAGCCATTCCGTGTAATTCGGTACCAGTCTGGAACATAAATTTCCCGAAGTCAAAACTGGACAAATTCAAGTATAAGGCAATGTTCCTAAGCTAAAATGATGTTGATGTGCAAAATTTCAGACCTCTAGCGCATTCCTGTAGGCCAGGGTACTCATTTGAAAAGACCCCCCATGCTCATGTTTTGTCGAAAAGTCGAAAACCGGTTTTCTTCGGATAACTTTTTTTCTGGTTGTCTGAAAAAAAATTGAAGTACATCATGATGTTCCTCGTGACTTTCTACATCGATTAGAAAGGGAATGTTCTACAGTGAAAAATTTTTTTTAGATTTTTTTCATGAAAAACTAATTTTTTACGGAAAATAAATCGCATGTTTTTTCTCTTAAAATGGATTTACCATACTAAGAATTTCAGTTGCCAAAAAATTCGACTACGATTTCTGTCAGGCAACATATAAAGGTGTCTAATACGATGCTCAGGTTGGTCAAATTTTTTGGTCGCAACATGTGAAAAATTTAGTTGAAGTTTTTTTGCAGAAAAACACAAAAAACGATTTTTTAGGATAACTTTTTTCCTAGTTGTCTGCCGAAAAATCCAACTACATCATGATGTTCCTCGTAATTTTCTACATCGAATAGATAAGTTATGCTCTACATTGAAAAAAACTTGTTTGATTTATTTCATGAAAAACCAAAATTTTACGGAAAATAAATTGCAGTTTTTTTCTATAAAAATAGATTTACCATACTAACAACTTAAGTTGCCAAAAAATTCGACTACGATTTCTGTCAGGCAACATATAAAGGTGTCTAATACGATGCTCAGATTAATCAAATTGTTTGGTCGCAACATGTGAAAAATTGAATTGAAGTTTTTTGTAGAAAAACACAAAAAATTATTTTTTAGGATAACTTTTTTCTTAGTTGTCTGACAAAAAATTCAACTACATCATGATATTCCTCGTAATTTTTTACATCGATTTGATGTTTTATGTTTTATAATGAATATGAAAACTTCAAATTTTTCACAAAAAACAATTTTTTCTAAAAAAATTATTTGCTATTTTTTTATTAAAATGGATTTAACTCACTAATATTATAAGTTGCCAAACTTTCGACTACGATTTCTGTCAGACAACATAAGAAGGTGTCTAATACAATGCTCAGATTGATCAAATTGTTTGGTCGCAACATATGAAAAATTAAGTTGAAGATTTTTTGCAGAAAAATACAAAAAATATTTTTTCAGGATAACTTTTCACCTAGTCGTGTGACAAAAAATCCAACTACATCATGATATTCCTCGTAATTTTTTACATCGATTAAATGTCTTTTGTTTTATATTAAATATGAAAATTTAGGTTTTATTTACAAAAAACGATTTTTCCCAAAAAAGTTAATTGCTATTTTTTATTAAAATGGATTTAACTCACTAATATTATAAGTTGCCGAAAACTTCGACTATGATTTCTGTCGACAACATAAGAACGTGTCTAATACGATGCTCAGATTGATCAAATTGTTTGGTCGCAACATATGAAAAATTTAGTTAAAGATTTTTTGCAGAAAAATACAAAAAATGTTTTTTCAGGATAATTTTTTACCTAGTCGTCTGACAAAAAATACAAATTGAAACAGATAAATTGCAGTGTAAAAAATTGAGTTTTACTAACTTGCATTTTAGTTTCCTATTTTAATTCAACTTTGATTACAGTCAGGCAACATGAAGGTATTTTATACAATGCTCAGATAACTCAAATTGTTTGGTCGCTTGATGTGAAACATTGAGTTGCAAAAACTGCATTTTCACTATAACTTAGTTTCTGGTCATCTGGAAAGTGTTGGAGTATAGACAGGGCTCTCCTCAAGAGACTAGTCTAAGCTGCTGAGCCAGAGACCAGTCTTTGAAGACTTTCTGAGCAGTCTTTGGCTAAGCAGCTTATACTAGTCTCTCGAGGAGAGCCATGGTTACACTTTAACACTATCCAACCGGGCTCTACAGGGCTCTCCTCGAGAGCCGGCAGTTGGACGTTCACGGAGCTTATTTCATGACGTTCCTTGTGACTTTCTACATTGATTTTTTATTTAAAAAGGAAAAAGTTTCGACGTTTTCTAACAGAAACCAATTTTGCATGAAAAGTAAACGGCAGTTACTGGATTTATATGGATTTAACTATTAATAATTTAATTCGCCTAAATTCGACTTTGATTTCAGTCAGACAACATGTGAAGGTGTCTAATACGATGCTTGATTGTTGTTGCTTGTTGTCGACGATTGATCAAACTGTTTTGTTGCCAAATGTAAAAAATTGAGCTGAAAATTTTTGTACAATTGCCCGTAGCGAGTGTTAAAACTTCTGTTAACGCAATAGCTTTTCTGTTTTTATGCAGAAAAAAACTTTCACTCAATTTGTATTTGACCTTTATATATTGCCTGTCTGAAATCATAGTTGGATTGTTTGGCAACTTCTAACATTAGTAAGTTAAATCCATTCTAAGAAAAAAACTGCAAATTATGTGAACCATAAAACATCTATTCCATGCAGAAAATCACGAGGAAAATCATGATGTAGTTCGATTTTTGGTCAGACAAATATAAAAACGTTTCTCAGGAGACTAAAAACAATGTTATCCTGCAAAAAAAGTTTTTTGGGTGTTACTAACAAAACGTCCACTAAATTTTTCACCAAAACGTCCACTAAATTTTTCACATGTTGCGACCATATAATTTGACCAATTTGAACATCGTATTAGACACCTTCATATAATGTCGGACAAAACTCGTATTTCATATTTTTGAGAAAACCGCGAGGATCAGTGAAAAAGCTCAAATTTTCACATCAAGGACCAAACAGTTTGAGGTTGAACTATCTGTATTATTGATACCTTCATATGTTGCTTGACTGAAAACAGTTGAATTTTTTAGCAACTCAGAATATTAGTAAGTTAAAT
This sequence comes from Daptonema setosum, assembly GCA_964036265.1. Classification (NCBI taxonomy): domain Eukaryota; kingdom Metazoa; phylum Nematoda; class Chromadorea; order Monhysterida; family Xyalidae; genus Daptonema; species Daptonema setosum. The sequence continues at coordinate 29,658,290 of OZ038446.1, read as the reverse complement.
CTATTTTAAGTAAAAAACTGCGACTTAATTTCCATGAGAAAAATGCTTTTTTGTGAAAAAATCCAAATTTTCATTTTCAATATAACACATAACACATAGAATAAGACATTCAATATAATACATAAGACATACGATGTTGAAAATCACGAGGAACATCATGATTTAGTTGTATTTTTTGTCAGACGACTAGGAAAAAATGTCCTGAAAATGGTTGTTTTATGTTTTTCTGCAAAAAAACTTCAGCTCAATTTTTCACATGTTGTGGCCAAATAGTTTGACCAATCTGAGCATCGTATTATATATACATTCATATGTTACCTGACATAAATCGTTGTCGAATTTTTTGGCAATTTAAATTGTTAGTATGGTAAATCCAATTTAAGAAAAAAAGTTCAATAATTTTTATTGAAAAAATGTTTTCTGGTAATAAAAATTTTAATTTTCAATTTTAGTATAAAACGTAGAACATCTAATCGATGAAAAAAATTACGAGGAAGATCATGATGTAGTTGGATTTTTGTCAGACAACTAGGAGAAAAGTTATTTAAAAAATAGTTTTTTGTGTTTTTCTGCAAAAAAAACTTCAACTCAATTTTCACATGTTGCGACCAAACAATGTAACCATGGTCGTATTAGACACCTTCTTATGTTGTCTGACAGAAATCATAGTCGAAGTTAGATCCATTAAGGTAACTTATAATATAAGTGAGTTAAATCCATTTTAATGAAAAATAGCAATTAATTTTTTTCGGAAAAAAAATTTTTTTTGTAAAATTTTTTTAATTCTTATATTTAATATAAAACAAAAGACATCTAATCGACGTAAAAATTTACGAGGAATATCATGATGTAGTTGGATTTTTTGTCAGACGACTAGGTAAAAAGTTATCCTGAAAAAATATATTTTGTGTTTTTCTGCAAAAAAATCTTCAACTCAATTTTTCATAAGTTGCGACCAAACAATTTGATCAATCTGAGCATCGTATAAGACACTTTCTTATGTTGTCTGACAGAAATCGTAGTCGAAAGTTTGGCAACTTATAATATTAGTGAGTTAAATCCATTTTAATAAAAAAATTGCAAATAATTTTTTTAGAAAAAATTGTTTTTGTGAAAAATTTGAAGTTTTTATATTCATTATAAAACATAAAACATCTAATCGATGTAAAAAATTACGAGGAATATCATGATGTAGTTGAATTTTTTGTCAGACAACTAAGAAAAAAGTTATCCTGAAAAAATAGTTTTTTGTGTTTTTCTACAAAAAAACTTCAACTTAATTTTTCACATGTTGCGACCAAACAATTTGATCAATCTGAGCATCGTATTAGACACCTTTATATGTTGCCTGACAGAAATCGTAGTCGAATTTTTTGGCAACTTAAATTGTTAGTATGGTAAATTCTTTTTTATAGAAAAAACCTGCAATTTTTTTTCTCAAACATTTTGGTTTTTCCTGAAAAAAATTAAAATTTTTCTTTAAATGTAGAGCATAACATAGCTATTCGATGTAGAAAATTACGAGGAATATCATGATGTAGTTGAATTTTTTGTCAGAAAACTAGGAAAAAAGTTATCCTGGAAAAATAGTTTTTTGTGTTTTTCTACAAAAAAACTTCAACTCAATTTTTCACATGTTGCGACCAAAAAATTTGCCCGACCTGAGCATCGTATTAGACACTTTTATATGTTGCCTGACAGAAATCTTAGTCGAATTTTTTGGCAACTGAAATTCTTAGTATGGTAAATCCATTTTAAGAGAAAAAACATGCGATTTATTTTCCGTAAAAATTTAGTTTTTCAAGAAAAAAATCTAAAAAAAACTTTCCACTGTAGAACATCACCCATCTATTCGATGTAGAAAATCACGAGGAACATCATGATGTACTTCAATTTTTTGTCAGACAACCAGAAAAAAAGTTATCCGAAGAAAACCGGTTTTCGACTTTTCGACAAAACATGAGCATGGGGGGTTTTTTCAAATGAGTACCCTGGACTACAGGAATGCGCTAGAGGTCTGAAATTTCGCACATCCACATCATTTTAGCTTAGGAACATTGCCTTATACTCGAATTTGTCCAGTTTTGACTTCGGGAAATTTATGTTCCAGATTTGCTCTTTTTGGTACCGAATTACACGGAATGGCTCTTAAGAGCTTCTTGAGATTCAAGTGAAAAAATGGTCCAACACGGATAACACCTACTGAACATGATGATTGAATGTTATAGCATACAGCTGTTGGGTTGAGTTGAGTCGAACAGCCGGTTATTATGCATCACCTTCTTTTACAATTGATGCAGCTAACGATTCAGAAGTTGGAGTAGTTAACAAAACAACTTTTCACTGGAATCCCAGTCAGCCTTTTAGTGAAGCCGTCGATTTTGAACTCCCATCGTGATTCTGCACGCTCTCCATTGTGTTCTTCGTCTTGAGTAACGACGCAAATTTCCGAACCATGGGTTCATGAGAGAAACTTTTTGTAACAAGAAACTCTGACTTCACAAATATTCATACTTCACTTTAAAAGTACTATTTCTCTTTTCCTTCTTCTTGTTTCTATCCTTTTATATTTCCCACATTGGATTGGACTTCGGCTGAAGAGTCCCACCAATCCGATTGAGGGTCGAAACGCCATCATTTTTCCACACATTTTATTTATTTATTGATACAAATAAGAACGCATAGTCAGATAACAAAACTGACGGTCACACGGCAAGTACATAACATGAATACTGTAGTTTTATTGTAGATGTGAGTGAATGAAACATTATAATTCAATAAAACATGCCTTTAAGCCCCGTTTATACTCCAGCGTAAGCCGTAGATCTACGCTATATACGCCTGGCTACGGGTCAACCGTTTATAGTCGCTCACGCGTAGATTTGCATTCTCATCATGCGTAGGCCTCCTGCTTACGCATAGATTTTGTTACTGTACCTCAATATCAAATTGATTTCATCCTGATTCAAAAATATTTCAACCGGCCAACTGTATACAAAACCACGGAAATTTATTCTATATTTCAAAGGGGGTTCACCTGCTTGTAGAAGAAAAAAGAGGTCAGAGCGTGACTGTTTCCAGTAAAAATGAATGATAATCAGTTTGATGGAGTATAAAACAAGCTGTTCGAGTCTGAAATCGAGTCTTCTATATACGTCTGACAGACTTCTATTCGACTTCTGATTTGTAAAACTGTCGGCACACAAAACCCTATTTTTTTTGAATTTTGGATTTGGAAAATGAACACGGATAAACAAAAGTGTATTACACAGAGGAAATATGTGCATTAAGTGTTATAACTGTTGAAAAACCGATATCATAGATATTAATGATTAACATGATGAATAATAATATCATTACTTAATTTACATTGACTTAATCCCAAAAAACATTTTGATTTGACAAACCAAAAATTAAAACTTTGAAACTTTGGAATTTTACTTTTGAGTCGAAAGAAAACACGTATTTTTATGAACTATTCCATCATAATTCAAAATTGGAAAAAATCTGATTCTTGTGTGCCTATTTTTTTTTCAGACCAGATTAAGACTGTGAGACGTATAGTCGATTCAAAGTGTCTTGATGCGACTCAGTACAAATGCAGATGAGTTGGTCTGCTTGTTGAAACAACGGTCGTGATCGATGTAGATCCAGTGCAGACGACAATTCGTGGTCTTAAAGTTACTCAATCTCACTCACTCACTCACTCACTCACTCACTCACTCACTCACTCACTCACTCACTCACTCACTCACTCACTCACTCACTCACTCACTCACTCACTCACTCACTCACTCACTCACTCACTCACTCACTCACTCACTCACTCACTCCCTCACTCACTCACTCGCTCACTCACTCATTAACTCACTCACTCACTCACTCACTCACTCGCTCACTCTCTCACTCACTCACTCACTCACTCACTCACTCACTCACTCACTCACTCACTCACTCACTCACTCACTCACTCACTCACTCACTCACTCACTCACTCACTCACTCACTCACTCACTCACTCACTCACTCACTCACTCACTCACTCACTCACTCACTCACTCACTCACTCACTCACTCACTCACTCACTCACTCACTCACTCACTCACTCACTCACTCACTCACTC
>OZ038446.1:29629165-29646665 GCA_964036265.1 Daptonema setosum | reverse complement strand
ACTCACTCACTAGCTAACGCATTCACTTGTTTCTCATTTACTGACTCAGTAAAATTATTATGTTTATGTTATTTCTATGTCAGAACTGTGCTCTTACCGTGGGTCGTACCGAGAGCCGCACCCTGCTCAATAAAATGACCGGCGTCCAAGCGTCAGTGGTCAACAATGCCAGGTTCAAGAAAATGAAGGTCAAAACGGTATTCATTGGTTAGTAAAGTGTTATTTTTGATAAAAAAATGTTCACTGTAAATTTTTTTGTGTTTAGCCACAGTGCCAGGCCAGGTATTTATTTGTACCTTGAGAAACAAACTTTTCTTTTTGGAAACCCCAAAGAGGGCGGAATTCCACGTTTCCACTAGGGGACGAAAAGGAGTGGGAAAAGTGGAATTTCCCCCTCTTTGGTGTCTGCAAGAAGTAAATTTTTTTTCCTTAAAATGTAGGTAAAATTGCCGGAAAACTGCAAACTCCCCCTCTTTGGAAAGATCCCCCTCCCTTTGGAGGTTTGGCTTGTCCGACAGTGCACGTTACGTTTCCCACTCTTCATGTCTCGCTAGTTGTGAGTGTTCACGCTGATATCTTTTTATTTATCCTTAATCCGTATGATTGAAACGTATGTTGTCAGAAACTGGCGGGTTTTCAATTGTAGTATTCTTATCAGTTGACTTTAGAATGTTATAAAGTCGAATTCTCCGGTTAACTTTTATCTATTTTTATAGATGAACGTCCGGAAACTGAAGTAGAAGAGGAGGATGCCAATATCTCATACCCTCAAGTACCTGGACCGGCGCCTGACTTCAACGTGCAAGCCGTCGTGGGCAAAGAATTCAAAAACGTCAAACTTTCTGATTATCAAGGAAAGTGGCTGGTGCTTTTCTTCTACCCGCTCGACTTGTAAGTGACTTTTTGGTTTACATATGTGTTTTTTTTCAGTTTTCTTGAACAACAACGTAAAATTGTTATATTGAAGTAAAGTAACTGCTGGCAATTTTTTTTGCTATCCGTACGTGTGTGCCTTACTGTGACAATGGTTTCGTTATTATTAATCCATAACTTGATGCTTACTCGAGAATTTATTAAGCTCTTGATTTTCAGCACATTTGTTTGCCCCACCGAGATCATCGCATTCAACGACGCCGCGGCCAAGTTCAAGGCGGTCAATACGGAGATCGTTGCCTGCTCCACTGACTCGCACTTCAGCCATCTGGCGTGGACGAATCTGCCACGAAAGGTAAGTCTATATAGCATTTTCAATTGAGTAGAAGAGTAAATTCAAAAGGGCGCCATTTTTGTATTATCTAGGTCAGGGCTCTTTATTCAGAGCCTACAATGAAATCAATGAATACTAATATCTAAGGGTGCAAAACCACACCAAACAGACGATACTCTTTCTGTCTCCTAATCACACCTTTCCCCGTCGTTCACAGTCCGGGGGGTAGACTGTGGACGTATCGGTCTGTGAACGTATGGTATTGTAGACGTACGGACTGTAGACGCGCACAGTTCGATGTCTGCACGCGCACAGTTCGATGTCTGCACGCGCACAGTACCATACGTGCACAGTCTGACCTCTGCAAGCACGCACGGCCACAGTCTACCCCCCCCCCCCTCCCCGGACTGTGGACGTGCACGCACGACTAGGAAAGGTGTGCTCCTAATCACTAGCGGACAAGAAGGGGTGGGAAAAGTGGAATTCCCCCCTCTTTGGCGGTTTCAAGAAGTGGAATTTGTTCTATAAGGTGTAGGTAATATGACCAATTTTTTCCAATTTCCCCCTCTTTGACGAAATTCCCCTCCCTTTGGGAATTTAGCTCGTCCGCCAGTGCTCCTAATCCATTGAAAAAGCCCGTAATAGTTTGTTCATTTAAAAATTTTACTCGTTTCTTTTCATAAATCACACCCATCGTTTAATCATTCGTGTTTGTGGCCCGTGGATTTCAAAGCATCAATTTCAGTCCATAGAAGTATTTTTTAATTAAGAAAAACGACTTTTCTTCTTCAACAACATTGGTGTCTTAATATTTGGTCGAAAGGCAACTTCAAATTTCGTTTTTCCTATTACTCCTTCTATTTCCAGTTATTTCTTCCGTGGATTTTTAGGAAGGTGGTCTTGGCGACATGCAGATCCCGATCCTGGCCGACTTTAACAAGACCGTATCAAAGGCGTATGGAGTGCTGCACAAGGACCTGGGCCTGGCATTCCGGTTAGTTTTTACTTTGTGTCACCCAACTTTTCTCGATATCATTTACCGCCGACATGGACGTGGTTTTTCGGTGTTTTGGGGGAAACCGCCGAAATCTCAACTTACCATTTTCGAGGGTTCAACAAAAGTAGCCTGAAATGGGTGAGACCGTCGAGGATTTGTCTTGATATTTGGTCATAACACCACTTTTACTTTTTCATCAATTTTTTTTACTTTTACTTCTATTTGATTGTATTGTTGCTTTATTTGATAAACATTAGTAACTAGTTTGGCCCTGCCCTGGCCCGGGCCCCTGTTACATTTTCAATGAAGAACTCATAAAAATGGTTTGAATCACGAGGTTTATGAATAATTACCGGATTTCTGATTATTAACAGCGGTCTGTTCCTGATCGACCCGAAAGGCAACGTCCGACATCTGCAAGTCAACGACTTGCCCGTGGGCCGCAGTGTCGACGAGGTCTACAGGCTCGTCACCGCCTTCCAATTCGTAGAGAAGCACGGAGAAGGTTACTACAAAACGCATTACTTGTTTAATGTATCTTTGCTAATGAAGTATTGTAATAATCGTGACATTTATACCTTTTGTATCTTCAAATTAATGCCATTCTTCGGACCACTAACAGACGAGAAGGGGTGGGAAAAGTGTAATGCCGTGGCGGTTCTGGAAAATATAGTTTGGTTATTGGTTCCTAAGGTGTAGTGTAGGTAAAATCACCTGAAAACAGCCTATTTCCCTCGGTTTGACGAAATTGTGAAAAATCAATAATACAGCATAAAAATATGTTGATTTTGTTTGATCGGTGCGTGCCCCCTCTTTTAACTATTCAATGTTGGACTATGTTTTACTTAGTGTTGAGTGAGTGAATGAATGAATGATTGAATAAGAAGTGAGTTAATGAATGAATAGTTGAGTGAGTTAGCAAGTTGGTGAAGGAGTGAGGGAGTACAAGCCAGTTAGTGAATGAGTGAGTTTGAGTTAGTGAGGGAGCGAGTGAGTAGGTGAAGGAATGAAAGAGTGAGTGAGTGAATCTGAGTGAGTGAGTGAGTGAGAGAGTGAGTGAGGGAGTGAGTAAGTACGTGTGTGCGAGTGAGTGAGCGATTTGAGTGAGTAAGTGAGGGAGTGAGTGAGTCAGAGAGTCAGTCAGTGAGTGATTTTGTGAGTCGCTGAATGAGCGACCGAAGAAGTGAGTGAACAATGGAGTGAATGAGTGATTGAGTGAATTTATCTTTGCTTGAATAAACTGAGAACTCATCTGAATGAAAATTCAAACTCAAAATAAAGAAAAGAGCCCTGATGAACAGCGTTATAGATAAAACTGCGTTGCTCATCCGTTCAATGGCGCTTTGGAATATGGGAACTGTCCCATATTCCAAAGCGCCACGTAGTTAAAAGCGAGAACTCCGTTTGATCACGATATCATCTTGTGAAGCCTTCATAACTGATTAGTTTTGTTTTATAATGCTAATATTATTTCAGTGTGCCCGGCCAATTGGAAGGAAGGCTCGGCCACGATCAAACCCGGACCGGAGGCGTCCAAGGAATACTTCAACAAAGTCAACTGATTCCATTTATGTGATGTCATATGATTTAAGTTATCCGGTGTTTTGTCTGAAAAAATTAAGTCGAAACAAAAATACTATAATGTATTACCTGTGCACCAAAATCAGTGAACAAATTAAGTCACGGTGGTAGCAAAATGTTGTGTCCTAAAAAAACTTGTGGGACACGGACAACTATTTAGTTCGTTTCCTCACTTATTACAGCTAAGATTTATTAATAGGATTACCTTATTTTGTTCCCGAGTTATATTGCACTGGGAAAGTTTCAAAGCTGTATTGCTCGATGAAATTAATCTCCGAATATATTTACAACTACGTGTAGTTCATATAAATTGAGCAAGAGTAAACATGTTGTAAACAACAACTTAGTTATGTTATTTTTGCTCTACTTTATGTACATTTCCCTGGTATCGTGATTACTAGCCCTACTTTTGATTAAAATTTAGCTCCACTTAGTTGACTTGTTCATAATGAATTCAATCTTTGTAATTGCTAAGGCGATGCATATTTAATTAATAATTAGTGTTATCAGATGTGTAAACAGATTTTTGATCGTGAATAAATGAGATTTCTAATCAATTGATATTGATTGAAGGAACTTAATTTCATCCATGTTGGATTTAAGATTCTAGGCCCACTTATGGTTATGCAGGGAAATTTTTGTTGTTGTACAGTATGAGTATATTAAAGGGTGAGGGTTGTTTGTTGTTTTTGATGTGTTTTAACGATTAACTGGACGTTCAAGCTACTGATATTTCCAGCCAGTTCCTACCCAGCCTGTCTTACATTACACAGCCTTTATTAAGAAAGAGAGAGTGAACTATGAGATTGCAGTCATACCGAGCAAAATTTATAGAATTATTAGTTGGAAGTAACGCGTTTCGGCGGATTTAAAGAAACTAGACATGTTAGCTTCCGGCAACTCGGCTCCGCCATCGTCAGTAGTCTACCGACGTTGCCCATGAAACTCCTAAAGTTCCTTTCAGTCATACCCTATACCTTACTCTAGTGATACACAAATAACCCAGAACCATAATGATAACCAAGAATATAACACCCGGTTTAGATGAGTCAAACTCAAACGTACTGAACACTGAACCCTGCTCATATCAATGACAATAGCTATGCATCAATGCAGCATTAGCAATACTTTAATAATAGTAGGTCTTGCAACGAAATAACAAATGCCCGCCATTTTCGAATGTATGAATGGTAATACTATCCACTGTAGGCGGTTTGTTCTTCTACGTCACTAGAAGAAAAGATTTTCGCATTCACTAACTGACGAAAAGGAGTGGGAAAAGTGGATTCCCCCCCCTCTCTGGCCATTTCGAAAGTAGAATTTGTTCCCTAAGGTGTAGGTAAAATTACCTGAAAACTGACAATTACCCTCTCTTTGAGGAAATTCCCCTCCCTTTGAAGGTTCGGCTCGTCCGCCGGTGTTTGCATTATAGCTTTGTAATTTATTGGAAAGAACTCTTCATGAATAACGGATTATCACGCACTGGCGGACGAGGAAATATCCCCAAAGAGGGGGAATTGGCAGAAAGTAGGGCATTTTACCTACACCTTAGCAACAAATTTTACATTTCGAAATCTCCAAAGAGGGGGGAATTCCCCTTTTCCCACCCCCTCCGGTCCGCTAGTGCCAGCCACACGTACTCATTCGAAACTCGACTTGAGACATGATGTAATTATACTGCTCATGATTGATTATGCAAAAAATCCGAATTGAGTTTACAAGCAAGGAAAACTACACGAGTAAGATTTTTCCTTCGGTGTCAGTTGCATACGAGATTTCAAATTCTGGAAATGGCTCAAAATAAAAGTTTTTTTTCTGAAGTATTCTGATCTTCAGTATAATAACCCGTCATTCTAATAGTTTTATGCATGTTTCTGAATTAATTACATATCTTTTGCCTCGAAGAGGTGAGTGCAGCCCATTTCCCCAGTAAGACTTTTCTCCTTCAACAACGATCGAAAGTGTTACAGCGTATTGCTGATTGCATAATGAAATACGAGCAGTATATATACATATGTACATTAATCAAAACTTAGCAGTACACTTAGACATGCATATAAGCATACATAATCCTAGTTCTAGTTTGTTCGTGCTTGCTGCATTGTGTGAAATTCGAATTCAAAATGGTTCTTCACCCAAAGTACATTTCACAATTCATTTTTGAATTAACGCACACACCACCAACTTTAGTTCTATCGTATAACAGTGTAGTACAGCACTCTCATTAGGAGGCTAAACTTGAAGGCATTGGCGGACGAGCTTACTCCCCAAAGGGAGGGGAATCTTCCCAAATAATTGGCAGTTTTCAGGTCCTTTCACCTACAACTTAGCAAACAAACTCTACTTTTTGAAATTGCCAAAGAGGGGGGGGAATTCCACTTTTCCCTCCCCTTCTCGTCCGCTAATGCTTGAAGGCATGCAGAGAGAAATTCAATTAGATCTGTGAAACATTATATTTTTTCAAATCATCAAGGCCCGGATAGTTTTACAAATCACGGATAACAGTGGCGCGCATTTTAACTTCAGTCTCCTAACACTTTCAGGCGCTACATACGCTATTCATACTTATTTGCGATTTATCGCGCGATACCCGCGCGATTAGTTGCAAAATCGCGCGATTTAGCAATACGAAAGAAATATTTCAAAATCTCGCGATAAGTCGCAAAAAAGTATGAACAGCGCCTTAGGAGGCCCAAACAGCTTTTTTTCAAGAATGTTGTCGGAGGCAGGGCCGAAACAACGTTTGGTTTTTATTTTTCTCTTTTATAAGTTAGCAAACATAATTTTACGGAAATTAAACTAGATTTTTATTTTTACAAATAAAAACAAATTTAGTTAATATTATAACTCTAGTTTTTGCTTTACTTATCCTGTACGAAAAAACGATTTTAAATGCATTCCTCAATAAATATGACTGTTCGCTATTATTAGAGTGGTTTACGTGCAGTGCAGTACGCATGGAATGAAATTACTCTAATTAACGAGTTCGTGCGTGCATACGTAAATGTGTAAACGTTCCATCAAAATGATTGAATACAAAATAAGGCCGCCAATCAACTTTTATAATCGGCAATTTCATTTCTTTCAACCCAAGTTTCATTTTTTTCAACCCAAGTTTCATTTCTTTCAACCCAAGTTTCATTTCTTTCAACCCAGCTCACGGTGGTTGATTATTTATGTTTTTTTTTTGTTTTATTAGTAATCTGGAATAAAACACATTGCGGCTACTGTATTACGTCTAATTGGTTACGAGAAAAACTGTTTGTTAGTCAGTTTATTAAAGCCCGAATGTTGTTTAATATTGCCCAAAACGTCTGATAATGAAACATCAGACAGCCAGTGTTAACACGCACATCAATCATCATCACCCCAAGCTGTACTGTGTAAAAAAATGGTGTCAACCGAGTCGAGTGGAGGCTAGTGATGTAGATATCATTATCAGATGTTTTGGACAATGTGTTTGCTGGCAGAAACAACATACGGGCTTCAGTTTATCGTAAAGCTTAACCATGCATGCAAAGACATGCCATGAGTTTTGGTTCATATAGCCTATCCAGGGTTTCTTGTTAGTCAAAAACTTTTTGGCGCGCAGTTTGAATTCGAATCTGGTTTTGGGGCGATATCAAATTTTTGAGAGACGAAATGTTTTTCACATGACATTCGGACAACATCTGAAAACGGAGCCTATTTCATTGCATACGGGCGTAACCGGACCGTAATTTTTTTGATAGCAAGAATCCCTGGCCAAACTGTAGCTCCGTAACAATCACACTCGGAAGTCACCACCAATCAATCAATCAATCAATCAATCAATCAATCAATCAATCAATCAATCAATCAACCAATCAATCAGTCAATCACCACCCGAAAATCTGCGGGAAAAATAGCGGGCATCAAAATTCAGTCCGCTAATTAATTCAGAATGGTATATTGAATTCAGTAATCTGATTGAAAAGACAACGTGGCTGACTAACTAACTCTGATTGAAAACGGCGTCATTCGGAGCTGGCTAACGAGCCCGATTATATCCGTGGTATTAAGGGAGATCTGATTGAACAAGCTGGATTATGGTCGGATGTCCATGAACCTGTCGTCAATGCATCCATTACTAAACCCAGTAATTTTTCTAGAATTTTTACTAAACGCCAAAATTTTCTGTCACCAAAAAAATATTCCATACTGTCCGTTAACCTCCGATTACCTATCGAGCGGGAGCGAGGACAAGCGCGTTAGGCCCGCGCAGCGGTGATATTTCAGTGGTCATCCACCTCATAAAATTTCGTGTGTGGCAAAAATTCTAGGAAAATTACTGGGGTTCGGAATATGCGTCGTCGTCAATACCATATCAACTACCCTGCTGCTATAACATTATAGTCTATCGAAGGTTTCTTGTTAATGAAATTTTTTTGGCGCGCAATTTGAATTATTCTATTTAATTTTGATTGAAAACGGCGTAACTAGGAGCTGGCTAACGAGCACGATTATATCCCGTGGTGTTAAGGGAGATCTGATTGACCAAGCGAGATTACTCTGGATTTCCATGAACCTGTCGTCAATATCATATCAACTACCATGCTGCTATAACATTATAGTCTATCGAGATTTGTTTGTTAGTGAGACACTTTTTGGCGCGCAGTTTTATCTATCTCTGATTGAAAACGGCGTCATTCGGAGCTGGCTAACGAGCTCGATTATATCCGTGGTATTAAGGCAGATCTGATTGACCAAGCTGGATTACGGTCGGATGTCCATGAACCTGTCGTCAATACCATATCAACTACCATGCTGCTATAACATTATAGTCTATCAAGGGTTTCTTTTGTCCAGAAACTTTTTTGGATCGCAATTTGAATTATTCTATCTAACTCTGATTGAAAACGGCGTAGTTAGGAGCTGGCTAACGAGCTAGCTTACATACATATATCCCGTTGTGTTAAAGGAGATCTGATTGACCCAGCTGGATCACGGTGGCGGTGGGTATCCATGAACCTGTCGTCAATACCATATCAACTACCATGCTGCTATAACATTATAGTCTATCGAGGGTTGCTTGTTAATGAGAATTTTTTCGGCGCGCAATTTGAATCATTCTATTCAACTCTGCTAACGAGCTTGCTTATATCCCGTGGTATTAAGGGAGATCTGATTGAATAAGCTGGATTACGGTCGAATGTCTGACCGTGTCGTCAGTCAGTATTATACCATGTCCATTGATAACAAGATACCTTGAACGAGCTATATGGGTGGCAACGAGTTAATTTTCAGAAAGTAACGCAAAAAACCTACGGTAAAGTTTTAATTTCCGCTTCCGATGTTTTACAGGTGATGACTTAATCTTGTCTTGTTATTGACAGCTAAAGAGCTTCATAAGATTCCAGTTAGCAAATGACACGTTAACTTGTCCAACCCGGGTAAAGTCTGGTCAGAGTTTCTCGTTACTCCGAATTTTTTACCGTAATCCTTTTGGCGCGGATTTGAATTTCGGTGCGCATTCAAATTTATAAAAAAATTCCAGCTGTTCACGTTACATGTGTACAACATGTTATAACATGCCCAACTCATTTATTGTTTAGTATAAGGTTTTCAGAAAAACTATTTAGTAAAAAGGTACTCTGACCAAGCTATAACACCCACTGCACATGATGACTGCATGTTATAACATACAGCTGTTGGGGTTGAGTTGAGTCTAACAGCCGGCTAATATGTATCACCTTCTCTAACATTTGATGCAGCTAACGATTCAAAGTTGTATTAGTTAACACTGGAACTTTTTACTTGAATCCCAGGTAAAATAGCCCTTTATAAGTATAGTGCAACTATTTGGTTACGACTTTTTTCTGGGACATTTCTTGTAAAACCTTTTCCTCATGCCCATATATTAAGAACGTCTGTCCCCGTTCGATAGCGTGAATTAGTTCACCTGAATTACAAACCACCCCATTCGGCATGATCCCAACTATAGGCCTCATAATTGATTATAAGAAATGGTAAAACTGCGAGAACCCATGGCATGACCAGAACCAGATTATAAAGTCTGGAACCGGATTCTCAAGTAATGAATATCTGTGCCACGTTTTAGCCACCTTTTAAAACTTCTTAGAACCAGATTCTCAAGTCCAGAACCGGATTCTGAAGTAAGGAATTTTCTGTGCCACGTTTTGGATTTTCTTATAACCAATTACGAGGTCTATAGCTTCTCCGGTCATTAAAAATTTCATTTTTCATTCAAACCTGCATTTTAATGGCATATAATTGGGAGTGAGGAAAAGGTTTTACGAAGAAAATGTCCCAGAAAAGAGTCGTAATCAAATTAACGGAATATAGCTATGATAGCATTCTTCAGAGTGGATAGATTTCTGAAATCGTGAACTTCAGTTTACTGTACTGCCATGGATTCAACTGAACCTTCCCGTATAGTAATTTCGACTGGGGAAAAGTGGAATTCCCCCCTCTTTGGCGTTTTCAGAAAGTAGAATTTGTTCCCGAAGGTGTAGGTGAAATGGCCTGAAAAATGGCGAATTCCCATTTTGAGACTATTTCGGGGACTTTTATACAATTTACAGACTACAAATAGAATATGAGTGTCCACCATTGGCGGACGAGCCAATCCTCTGAAGGGAGGGGAATTTTCCCAAAGAGGGGGGACTTGGCAATTTTCAGGCCTTCTTACCTACACCTTAAAGAACAAACTTTTCTTTTTGAAATCGCTGAAGAGGGGGGAATTTCGTTTTTCCCTCCCCTTCTCGTCCGCTAGTGATGTCTACGGATCTCTTGGTACACGATTTTAACGACTGATACTTTCATGTCATATTCATTTGACATATTTAATCAAAAAAAAATCACAGTGATAATTCAATTTGACACCTTTCTATGTCCCGTCATCAGATGACGGGTTACGCTATTCACCAAATGTGGTTTGCATCCATAATCATTTGAAATAAATAGTTTTCTACTACTTGTTTACTACTGAAATCCCAAACCTGAATAAGTGACCACGTAAAACTACCCATCAGTAGGGTAGGATTACCAGACATGGTGACGTGTCAGGCCCATTTGGTAGCCCCCTTTCCATATAATAACGTAGAAACATTCACTTAATCCTTTTTAACAGGCAAACACCATTTGCGTAACATGATGGCATGAGACTGCTGTAAATTTTGTTGGAGAGGAAATTAAGAAGCTCTATACAGAGCTATAACCATATCATTTGATAAGGCGACTCAATTTCGAATCCTAGTAAGACGGATAGAAGGTGATGATTATTCATCGTCACGGACTTGAGGGCCAACAAACACACACATTTTGCAGACAATAGATTATTTAATCACCAATATGACGGGTTTATTTTTTATTGTTACTGAGTGTGGTCTTGCATTGTCCTTGCGTGCATGTGAACCTTTATGCCCAATTTAATAGTTGCTTTTTAATCACCAATTTCACAACTTAACCCATCCAGTTTTCAGAATTAGTTCAACCAATGCATCTTGAAATTTATTATCATAAAAATTGAACTAGTTCATCGCCGCAATGTTGTTGTAACACCGCTCTCAAAGTTTTCACTAATGTTTCACATGCGCACAGGGATGTTTTTTCGCAAAATGATCGGACGGCACGTGGGTTAAGTTTCTTCAAACTTCGCGAAGGAGGTTGGGCGAAAAGTTCACGTACTGTCCGACTTGCATAGAAGCAAACAACTCAACTGTCTTTATATAAGCTGCCATAACCTACATAGATTCAATAAGATAGTCAGTCAGTCAGTCAGTCAGTCAGTCATTCAGTCATTCATTCTGTCAGTCAGTCAGTCAGTCATTCAGTCATTCATTCAATCAGTCAGTCAGTCACTCAGCCAATCATCACGTTCTGTCATATTTAGCCAGAGCTGAGGAAAGCTAACGTGCCATAGACCAACTAATCACTATAACGAGCAGGATGGCCTTCATTTCCGAAATACACTCAACGTCCCTTTTGTGTTCGATTTCCTTTTATGGTAGGATTTTCACGTGATTGATGGATGCATCGCATGAAACTGGCCCACTGGCGGACGAGCCAAACCTCCAAAAGGAGGGGAACTTTCCCAAAGAGGGGAGAATTTTCAGAAATCAGGCCATTTTACCTACATCTTGGGGAACAAAATCCACTTTTTTGAAACCGCCAAAGAAGGGGGAATTCCACTTTTCCCTCCCCTTCTCGTATGCTAGTGAACTGGCCCGTGGTACCGTTCAGCTCACCGAAAATCATGTCACCGAATTTCATCTCACCGAATTTAAGTCACCGAATGTTAACCCACCGAAAATCAGCTCACCGAATGGTTAACTGACCGAATGGTCAACTCACCGAAAATTACCCCACCGAATGTTGGCTGACCGAAATTGAAGCCACCGAATGGTTAACCGACCGAATAGTCAACCCACCGAAAACGGGCCCACAAAATTGGTTTGACCTTGCGGATGGGGGTCAGGGGACGGTTTATATTAGAACTAGGGGTGGGGGAGGGGGAGTCGTGGTGTGTAATGTACTCCTTTCCGCTGATCCTCGTTGATTGGAAGACAAATGTTAGATAATGTAGAAACCTGGTGTGGCATGCTTTGGTTAGTGGGCGGACACACTAGCGGACGAGAAGGGTTAAGCGGACGAGAAGAGGTGGAAAAAGTGGGGACACCCCTCTTTGGGGAACTTAAGAAGTGCAGTTTGTTCCCTAAGGTGTAGATAAAATTGATCAAAAACCGCCAATTCCCCCTCTTTGACAAAATTCCCCTCCATTTGAAGGTTTGGCTCGTCCGCCAGTGCGAGAAGGGGTGGGAAAAGTGAAATCCCCCCTGTTTGGCAATTTCAAAATGTTGAATTTGTTCCTTAAGGTGTAGGTTAAATGACCTGAAAGCTGTCAATTCCCCTCTCTTTGGCAAAATTTCCCTCCCTTTGGAGGATTAGCTCGATTCCATCCAATAAAGAGGTTAGGCAAAAGCAACTAATAACTAACCGGACTTCCTCGTAGTTCAGGCCACTAGCGGACGAGAAGGGGAGGGAAAAGTGGAATTCCCCCCTCTTTGGCGTATTCAAAAAGCAGAATTTGTTCCCTAAGGTGTAGGTAAAATGATCGGAAAACTGGCAATTCCCCCCTCTTTGACGAAATTCCCCTCCCTTTGGGAATTTAGCTCGTCCGCCAATGGTTCAGGCTGATTACATCGATAATTTGTTCATAAAATTGGATGACTAACGCAATGGCTTGATATAATTCTTACTTTATTGTTATTATTATTTATCATATATTATTCTATTTCCTACACTGCCTTTCAGGCGCATCCTCTGCATCTAATGCGTACTACATCTACCTTATGTAACATTATGTACCTTAATCTGTTGTAATGGCGTGTACAGACACACAGCCTAATTACCCATCCCCTCCCTCAAAGCTAGTAAAATATCAACCTTAACAAACACAACACCTAACCCCATCCGCAAGGTCAAGCCAATTTCGTGGTTCCCGTTTTCGGTGGGTTGACTATTCGGTCGGTTAACCATTCGGTGGCTTCAAATTCGGTCAGCCAACATTCGGTGGGGTAATTTTCGGTGAGTTGACCATTCGGTCAGTTAACCATTCGGTGAGCTGATTTTCGGTGGGTTAACATTCGGTGACTTAAATTCGGTGAGGTGAAATTCGGTGACATGATTTTCGGTGAGTTTAAGTGACCCCGTACACCACTAGCGGACGAGAACGGGTGGGAAAAGTGGAATTTCTCCCTCTTTGGCATTTTCAATTAGCAGAATTTGTTCTCTAAGAAGTAGGTAAAACAGCCGAAAACCTGCGACTACCCCCTCTTTGACTAAATTCCCCTTCCTTTGAAGGAAATCTCTCCAAACAGGGGGAAACGGGCAGAATTTAGCTTGTTTCACCCACACCTTACGGATCAATCTCAATTTTCTTTTTTTAAACCGCCAAAGAGGGAGAGTTCGGCTTTTACTATCCCTTCTCGTCCGCTAGTGTGTACATAGAAAGGTGAATGTGGGATTCACATTGGTGTGGAAATGTGAAGACGTAAACTGTAGTTTCCTATTTATTTCATGTTATCACTGATCGAAATTGTGTTTACCTGAGCACTAGCGGACAAGAAGGGGTGGGAAAAGCTGAATTCCCCCTCTTTGGCTGTTTGAAACAAAATTGATATTGTTCCGTAAGGTGTAGGTAAAACCATCTAATTTCTGCCGTTTCCCCCTGTTTGGAGAGATTTATTCAAAGAGGGGGGAGTCGGAAGGTTTTAGGCTGTTTAACAAAATCTATGGCAATTTCAAAAAAGATAATTTAAACCCAGAGGTATAGGAAAAAATTAGGGGAAAACTGCCGATTCCCCTTCATTTAAAAAAATTCTCCTCCCGTTCTCCTCCCTTTGGCGGATTAGCTCAGTGAACTGGCATGTAAACAAAAGATGAGTATAGCACCCGGATTTCATTATAACAAATGAATAAGATTTTTCCCAGTCATGATGTGTACATGCCTGCGTCACTTCATGCCGGGAAATAGTCTTATGACAAAAAAATTGTCTCAGATTCGGGACAAAATTCGAATTCGATAATTTTCGATGTCAAACGTGCTTAACTCATTACATACTTCAATTTTATAATTTTTAATAGAATAATAGAACCGAAATTATTTATTTATCAGAAACCCAAAACATATACATTTCAACAGAAATATTTTGAAAAAAATGAAAAAGGTATTCAATAGGCAGGTAATGAAAATAATAAAACTTATGCGTGGTGAAAATCTTATTCACTGGAAATCCGTCGGTCGTAATACGGATTTGGTTTTTCTCATAATGAATTACGGAGGCTATAATGCGATTCACATTTATGTTGAACTTAAAATTTACTCCATTAATAAATGAATTCTAGTTCTAAAGAGCTTCTGGAGATTCAAGTGAAAAAATTACACAATAACTTGTCTAACCCAATGGAACAGCTTCTGAACATGATGATTGCATATCATAGCGTACAGCTGTTGGGTTGAGTTGAGCCGAACAGCCGACTATTAGGCATCACCTCCTCTTACATTGGATGCAGCTAACGATTCACAAGTTGGAGTAGTTAACACTACAACTTTTCACTTGAATCCCAGGCAGCCCTTTACCCAAGAAAGTGAAAAAAACTACTAGTATTCTTGATACCCACGGCACGGGCCACGACCTTCTGTTGGTGTTTCCTTACAAGTTATGAAATCAGTATAGTTTGTTCAAGGTGTCTTATCACACCTGTCCCAGCTGTGGGTTTTTAGCCACAGTCCGGGATGGTAGACTGTGGCTAAAAAACGGACTGTGCTTAAATTTTACTGTGATTAAACGGTAATGTGGCTACAGAGGAATCGGTTTGTGCTTGATTGGTACTGTGGCTAAACGGTACTGTGGCTAAAGAGGAATCGGACTGTCCCTAAAAGCACTCACGTCCACAGTCTACCCCCCGGACTGTGGCTAAAAACCCACAGCTGGGACAGGTGTGTGTCTTATAAGCGAATATTTATTTCCTTTTTATGGTTTATTTTGTCGCCTGTCTAGTCTAGTGCGTAGGGCGCCCGCCTCGGAAACCGGGCGGTCCTAAGTTTAAAACCAGATTTGACGCGTTGCTCTGCGGGTTTCTGTCACCTCAGTTTATTCAACTCTCTGGTCACTACGAAGACACCAATCTGATATGCGTATCAGTGTGCCTTATGGTTTCAGTTAGCGAAAAAGTTAGATGTAAGAAAACTGATATGATGTTGATTTGATTGATGGGTTTATCGCATCCAATTGGCACGTACACAAAATGTGAATATGCGATTCACGATTTGTGTGGAAACATGACGACCTCGGCTCAGGATTCCGTTTCAATTTGATGAAATCACTATTCAAAATTGTTCACTTGAGAATATACTATCCTCGTTCCTCAGTTTGTGTAATGTTTATAGCACATATGTAATTACAAAGTTTTTTCTACGGTACTTTTCTCACTCATTACTCAGCAATGAGTTATTTTTAAAGAAAAATCTTCATTTCCTGGCATCTCAATTTTTTTTTGTAAAGTTTCAGAATAACTGCCCAGATGGAACGCATAAAGTTAACCGGTGGACGATGGGATTTCAACCCACGCCACTGGCTCACGTGCCTGCCCTGTTATGAGAAGCTAAATTCAAAAGTGGTTAGTTTATTGTCAACCTTTACATGAAAAAGAAACAGACAAAATAGACAAACAGACAGACAGACAGACAGACAGACAGACAGACAGACAGACAGACAGACAGACAGACAGACAGACAGACAGACAGACAGACAGACAGACAGACAGACAGACAGACAGACAGACAGACAGACAGACAGACAGACAGACAGACAGACAGACAGACAGACAGACAGACAGACAGACAGACAGACAGACAGACAGACAGACAGACAGACAGACAGACAGACAGACAGACAGAAAGACAGAAAGACAGATAGACAGACAGACAGACAGCCAGACAGGCAGACAGACAGACAGACAAACAGATAGACAGACACACAGAGACAAACAAACTTGTTGTGAAGTTCCTGCACGTTGGTTTCAACATCATACCAATTCACCTGAGTCAGCCAGGCCATTTCAGACCAACAGACAGACAGACAGACAGACATACAAACAGACAAACAGACAGACAGGCAGACAGACAATTGGACATATGTACTTGAATTTCAGGTGTTATCGACATCGTGCGCCTCGGTGTCCACGTCGTACCATCTGAGTCAACCCTGTCCGTTTCATGCTACTTATAAGCCACGTTTACTCGTGACACAGTCGAGCGGAGGAGCCATGGTTCGTTCACTACAGGCCACTAGCGGACGAGAAGGAGTGGGAAAAGTGGAATTCCCCCCTCTTTGGCATTTTCAAAAAGTAGATTTTGTTCCGTAGGGCGTAGGTAAAATGGCCTCAAAACTGCCAATTCCCCTCTCCTTGACGAAACTCCCCTACCTTTTAATAACGAAACAGGGTCGTATCTCTGGCAGTCTGAATCGGACCTCCACGGCAGTGCATCGACGCTTCAAGCATTCCAAGGAAGATGCGTGGATGAGCGAAGGGCCACTGGGTCCGATCGCCATTAATTCGTTGACGAAGATCAGCGCCGGTCACATGAGAGCGGTGGAGACGACGTGGAGAACGGTGAGTGAGTGAGTGAGTGAGTGAGTGAGTGAGTGAGTGAGTGAGTGAGTGAGTGAGTGAGTGAGTGAGTGAGTGAGTGAGTGAGTGAGTGAGTGAGTGGATGAGTGAGTGAGTTATTTTCAGGTAGTCGAGAAATGCCAGCAGTCTGGCATTCCGGCCGGTATCCAAATCATCGAGTGCCTGCTCGAAATGGCTCCAGAGCTCCACATGGTATTTGAGACGGGTTTCTGTGAACTTAATCTGCTACCAGACGATCACATCATTACTAAACACGCGGCTCATATAGAACACATGGTCAATCAGGTTGACCACTTACTCGCTCACTCACTCACTCACTCACTCACTCTCTCACTCACTCACTCACTCACTCACTCACTCACTCACTCACTCACTCACTCACTCACTCACTCACTCACTCACTCACTCACTCACTCACTCACTCACTCACTCACTCACTCACTCACTCACTCACTCATGAACACACTCACTCATACAGATGGTTCGTTATCATCGCACTCGAACCTTTGAGACGTTGTGCAATCTACTTCGGGTATACG
>OZ038446.1:29597744-29622744 GCA_964036265.1 Daptonema setosum | reverse complement strand
ATTTCAGTTATTACCCACTTTAGTTTGCGAACATAAAGTTTCGTGTATGCGAGAAATTCTAGGAAAATTTCTGGGTTTTGGAAATATGGAGTAATGACATACAGGGTGGGGCAAAAGTAACTATACACTTGTTGACGCAAAATTTCTCAAAAAAATTATATTGCTTCAATATGATTAAACGATCCAAACAGATGCTAAAACACCTGAAAATTTTGATTCTGCTATTTATTTTAACTTACAACAATTTATTTTATGAGTTATGCGTCTTTTTCTCGAAATTCGCCGTATTTTCGGTTGTTTTCAGTGATTTTTGTCAGTTATCTCGCCATATAAACTGTTATTTGATGAAAATTGATGTTGGTATGTAAGTAGTATAGAATGTATAAAAATATTCTTAAACGTTTAACAGGAGTTTAAGTTTACATTCATGCATAATAAATATAATAATTGCTTCTTTTTCCACGAAAATCACCGATTTTAGTCTGAAAACGGGAAAATTCTAAATTCTTATTTTTCAGCTTAAAACAACTAAAAACATCATATTTCATGTTTATTGACTTATTTTAGTATCATAGGGTCCATTAAAACATTTAACTTGAACTGTTTTGTCAATAATCCAAAAACTGCGAGAATTGATTCAGGCATCTTGAACATGGGCCTTACCATATAATCCGCATCGAATTGAACCATAAGGATATTCTGAAGTTGAAATCATTCGATTCTCATTCAGATACATCAAGTGAAACGTTTTATACACTTTTTATCCTTTATTGAGGATTTTGATTACACCATTAGGTCACTCAAAGACGTTAAAAAGAGGAAAAACCATGAAATTACTGAAAATCCTGTTTTAATTTGAAAATAACTCAAGATACGGTCAAATAGACATCAGAATCGGTTTTTTCAGGTATAATAACGTGTATATTGCTCATAACATCATATACACTTAATATAATTTTTTTGAGAAATTGACCTCCAACAAGTGTATAGTTACTTTTGCCCCACCCTGTATGGGAATAGTGGTTAGAGAGATCTTTTGAAACTACGGGTAGTGGCAGAAACCCGAGAGTAACGCGTCAGGGTCGGGTGTTCAAGTCAGGTTTCGAACCACGACCACCAGTTTTCGAGGCTGACGCAGCTTAGGCACAAAAATATACAGGCGACAAAACGTCAGAAAAAGGGTGGACAATTGGTTATTAGATTGGCCAAAGATGGTAATCCGTATTTCCTCTATGAAACTGGAATTTGGATTTTGTGGTGTATTTTGGATTATGCAACGTTTTCGAAGAGAACCAGAAAAAAGGGAATTTTTTTCTTGTTCTCTTCAAAAACGTCCCATTTCGTCAGAATCCAAAGTAGACCACAAAATCCAATATTCAGTTTTATAGGGAAAAAACAGATTACCTTCTATGGCCAATCTAATAACCAATTGTCCACCCTACAACTGACCAACCATCAACCGCAGCATCAGATGCAACACGTCCACCCAGTTCGCATCCACATGCCCCGCATTTTTGTAGATGACATGCAGCACACTTCTGCCGATCAGGGTCACATGTTCGGCTTGCAGGAGTACCGGTTTTTGGCGTTCCTTAGAACGGAAAGACAAATGTCGACCTGAATTTTAGGATAATTGACAGACAGACAGACAGAGAGACAGACAGACAGACAGACAGACAGACAGACAGACAGACAGACAGACAGACAGATAGACAGACAGACAGACAGACAGACAGACAGACAGACAGACAGACAGACAGACAGACAGACAGACAGATAGACAGACAGACAGACAGACAGACAGACAGACAGACAGACAGACAAACAGACAGACAGACAGACAGACAGACAGACAGACAGACAGACAGACAGACAGACAGACAGACAGACAGACAGACAGACAGATAGACAGACAGACAGACAGACAGACAGACACAGAAAGACAGACAGACAGACAGACAGACAGACAGACAGACAAACAGACAGACAGACAGACAGACAGACAGACAGACAGACAGACAGACAGACAGACAGACAGACAGACAGACAGACAGACAGACAGACAGACAGACAGACAGACAGACAGACAGACAGACAGCCAACCTAGTCGTGATCCGCACTTTGAGTGGTGCTTCATACCGTATACCCGAAGTAGATTGCACAACGTCTCAAAGGTTCGAGTGCGATGATAACGAACCATCTGTATGAGTGAGTGTGTTCATGAGTGAGTGAGTGAGTGAGTGAGTGAGTGAGTGAGTGAGTGAGTGAGTGAGTGAGTGAGTGAGTGTGTGAGTGAGTGAGTGTGTGAGTGGTCAACCTGATTGACCATATGTTCTATATGAGCCGCATGTTTAGTAATGATGTGATCGTCTGGTAGCAGATTAAGTTCACAGAAACCCGTCTCAAAAACCATGTGGAGCTCTGGAGCCATTTCGAGCAGGCACTCGATGATTTGGATACCGGCCGGAATGCCAGAATGCTGGCATTTCTCGACTACCTGAAAATAACTCACTGAATCATCCACTCACTCACTCACTCACTCACTCACTCACTCACTCACTCACTCACTCACTCACTCACTCACTCACTCACTCACTCACTCACTCACTCACTCACTCACTCACTCACTCACTCACTCACTCACTCACTCACTCACTCACTCACTCACTCACTCACTCACTCACTCACTCACTCACTCACTCACTCACTCACTCACTCACTCACTCACTCACTCACTCACTCACTCACTCACTCACTCACTCACTCACTCACTCACTCACTCACTCACTCACTCACTCACTCACTCACCGTTCTCCACGTCGTCTCCACCGCTCTCATGTGTCCGGCGCTGATCTTCGTCAACGAATTAATGGCGATCGGACCCAGTGGCCCTTCGCTCATCCACGCATCTTCCTTGGTGTGCTTGAAGCGTCGATGCACTGCCGTGGAGGTCCGATTCAGACTGCCAGAGATACGACCCTGTTTCGTTATTAAAAGGTCGGGGAATTTCGTCAAGGAGAGGGGAATCGGCAGTTTTGTGGCCATTTTACCTACACCCTAGGGAACAAAATCTACTTTTTGGAAATGCCAAAGAGGGGGGAATTTCACTTTTCCCACTCCTTCTCGTCCGCTAGTGGGGCTGTAATGAACGAACCATGGCTCCTCCGCTCGATTGTGTCACAAGTAAACGTGGCTTATAAGTAGCATGAAACGGACAGGGTTGACTCAGATGGTACGACGTGGACACCGAGGCGCACGATGTCGATAACACCTGAAATTCAAGTATGCCCGAAACGGCATGGCTGACTCAGGTGAGTTGGCATGACGTTGAAACCAACGTGCAGGAACTTCACAACAAGTTTGTCTGTCTATGTCCGTCTGTCTGTCTGTCTGTCTGTCTGTCGTTGTGCAATCTACTTCGGGTATACGGTATGAAGCACCACTCAAAGTGCGGATCACGACTAGGTTGGCCGTCTGTCTGTCTGTCTGTCTCTCTGTCTGTCTGTCTGTCTGTTTGTCTGTCTGTCTAACTGTCTGTCTGTTTCGTTTACAAGTAAAGGCTGACAATAAACTAACCACTTTTGAATTCAGTTTCTCATAACAGGGCAGGCACGTGAGCCAGTGGCGTGGATTGAAATCCCATCGTCCACCGGTTAACTTTATGCGTTCCATCTGGGCAGTTATTCTGAAATTTTACAAAAAAATTGAGATTTCTCGTTGGAAATGAAGATTTTTCTCTAAAAATAACTCAATGCTGAGGATTGATTGAAAAAAGTACCGTAGAAAAAGCATTGTAATTAAGTGATTTAAACATTACACAAACTGAGGAGAGTATATTCTCAAGTGAACAATTTTGATTAGCGATTCCATCAAGTTGAAACAGAATCCTGAGCTGATGTCGTCATAACGCATAACGTCATACATCGTCATAACGTCATAACACAAATTGTGAATCGCCTATTCACCTTTTGTGTACGTGCCAATTGGATGCGATAAACCCATCAATCAAATCAACATCTATCATTTTAAATTTTTTAATATTTTTTCATGAACTGATACCATATCAGAATGGTGTTTTCGTAGTGGCCAGAGAGTTGAATAATACTGAGGGGGCAGAAACACGCAGAGCAATGCGTCAAATCAGGTTTCAAACTCAGGACCGCCGGTTTTCGAGGCGGGCGCCCTACGCACTAGACTAGACAGGCGACAAACAAACCATAAAAAGGAAATAAATATTCGCTATAAGACACCTTTAACAAACTATAATGATTTCATAACTTGAAAGGAAACACCAACAGAAGGTTGTGGGTATCAAGGATACTAGAAGTTATTCAGTTTCTTCGGTAGGACTGGAATTCGTTTACTAATGGAGTAAAGTTTAAGTTTAACATAATTGTGAATCGCATTATCCACCTTTTGTTTACATGCCAGTTCACTGAGCTAACCCGCCAAAGGGAGGGGAACGGGAGGAGTATTTCTTTAAATGAGGGGGAATCGGCAGTTTTCACCTACTTTTTAACCTACACCTCAGGGTTGAAGTTATCCTTTTTGAAATCGCCAAAGATTGGGAAAAACAGTCTAAAACCTTCCGACTCCAGCCTCTTTGACTAAATTCCCCTCCCTTTGGAGGAAATCTTTCCAAACAGGGGGAAACGGCAGAAATTAGATTGTGGTGAAACAATCTCAATTTTGTTTCGAACAGCCAAAGAGGGGGAATTCGGCTTTTCCCACCCCTTCTTGTCCGCTAGCGCTCAGGTAAACACATTTTCGATCAGTGATAACATGAATTAAACTGGTGATTCCAATTAAGGTCTTCACTTTTCCAAACTAATGTGAATCCCATATTCACCTTTCTATGTACACACTAGCGGACGAGAAGGGATGGGAGAAGCCGAATTCCCTCTCTTTGGCTGTTTAAAAAAATTGAGATTGTTCCGTAAGGTGTAGGTAAAACAATCGAATTTCTGCCCGTTTCCCCCTGTTTGGAGAGATTTCCTCCAAAGGGAGGGAAAGTTAGTCAAAGAGAGGGGAGTCGGCAGGTTTTCGGCTGTTTTACCTACACCTTAGAGAACAAATTCTACTCATTGAAAATGCCAAAGAGGGGGGAATTCCACTTTTCCCACCCGTTCTCGTCCGCTAATGGTGTACATGGGCCAGTTTCATGCGATGCATCCATCAATCACGTCAAAATCCTACCATAAAAGGAAATCGAACACAAAAGGCGCATTGAGTGTATTTCGGAAATGAAGGGCATCCTGCTCGTTATAGTGATTAGTTGGTCTATGGCACGTTAGCTTTTCTTACCTCTGGCTAAATATGACAGAACGTGATGATTGGCTGACTGACTGACTGACTGACTGAATGAATGACTGACTGACCGACTGACAGAATGAATGATAAATTATAGCTTCATAATAAACTTGCATGCAGTGTGGCATAATGACGTGATGTACATATGTTACATTTCATTAATACACTCGTTTCGGGCAAAAGGACATGACTGAATGACTGACTGTCTGACTGACTGACTGACTGACTGACTGACTGACTAACTGACAGACTGACTCACTGACTCACTGACTCACTGACTCACTGACTCACTGACTCACTGACTCACTGACTGACTGACTGACTGACTGAATGACTGACTGACTGACTGACATACCGACTGACTGACTCACTCACTGACTGACTAACTGAATGACTGACGAGTGAAAACTTTGAGAGCGGTGTTACAACAACACTGCGGCGATGAACTAATTCAATTTTTATGTTAAGAAATTCCAAGATGCATTGGTTGAACTAATTCTGAAAACTGGATGGATTAAGTTGTGAAATTGGTGATTAAAAAGCAACTATGAAATTGGGCATAAAGGTTCACATGCACGCAAGGACAATGCCAGACCACACTCAATAAATATTACAATAAATAAACCCGCCATTTTGGTGACTGAATAATCTCTTGTCTGCAAAATATGTGTGTTTGTAGGCCCTCAAGTCCGTGACGATGAATAATCATCACCTTCTATCCGTCTTACTAGGATTCGAAATTGAGTCGCCTTATCAAATGATATGGTTATACATAGCTCTCTATAGAGCTTCTTAATTGCCTCTCCATCAAAATTTACAGCAGTCTCATCTTCATGCCATCATGTTACGCAAATGGTGTTTGCCTGTTAAAAAGGATTAAGTGAATGTTTCTATGTTATTATATGGAAAGGGGCTACATACCAAATGGGCCTGACACGTCACCATGTCTATGGTAATCCTACTGATTGGTAGTTTTACGTGGTCACTTATTCAGGTTTGGAATTTCAGTAGTAAACAAGTAGTAGACAACTATTTATTTCAAATGAATTTGGATGCAAACCACATGTGGTGAATGGCGTAATCCGTCATCTGATGACGGGACATAGAAAGGTGTCGCTACTGAAACATTACTTGTCACGTGTATTATGTTCACACCATACATACTCTGCCAAACACAGTTCAGAACATTGTTACAGGAATTACACTTTTCCTCGGCAACAATACAAAAAACGGACAACCAGTAGTTGTAGCTTGTAGCTTCATATTTCTTCTTCACTCATAACATTTTTACAGATTTATTATTGTAATGAAGATGACTGCATTTTCAGTTATGATTTTTGTTTATTGTGCCAGAGTTGTACTAGAGTTCAGAAACCCTCAATCACGATAATAAGGTACTAATTACTGCAGCAGTGCAGTGCATGTTTAGGAAGCTGTAAATATGGTGATTATGTATTATGACTGATTATGGTGGTTAGTCATGACTGAAACAGGATGTAAAACAGTTGTTTAATTTTGCTCATGAATTAGTTATAAAGCGAGTTTGATAAGAACAAATTGAAATATCACTATGATTTTTTTGGTTAAATATGACAAATGAACATAAAGCCCGTATGTTATTACTGCAAGCAAACGTACTGCCCAAACATCTGATAATGAAACATCAGTAGCCGAAACTCAACTCGGTTGACACCATAGTTTAACACCAGAGCATGGGGTGATGATGATTGATGTGCGTGTTAAAACTGATTGTCTGATGTTTCATTATCAGAAGTTTTGCGCACGATTTTTGTATGCAGAAACAACATACGGGCTTTAACATAAAGTATCAGTCGTTAAAGACGTTTACCAAACGGGACCAAAGGTTCGTGGGCACCACTAGCGGACGAGAAGGGGAGGGAAAAACGAAATTCCCCCTCTTTAGCAATTTCAAAAAGAAAAGTTTGTTCTATAAGGTGTAGGTAAGAAGGCCTGAAAATTGCCAAGTCCCCCCTCTTTGGGAAAATTCCCCTCCCTTTAGAGGATTGGCTCGTCCGCCAGTGGTGGACACTCATATTCTATTTGTAGTCTGTAAATTGTATAAATGTCCCCGAAATAGTCTCAAAATGGGAATTCGCCATTTTTCAGGCCACTTCACCTACGCCTCCGGGAACACATTCTACTTTCTGAAAACGCCAAAGAGGGGGGAATTCCACTTTTCCCCAGTCGAAATTACTATACGGGAAGGTTCAGTTGAATCCATGAGTAAACTGCAGTAAACTGAAGTTCACGATTTCAGAAGTGACGCTATCCGTCTAACATAGTTATATTCCGTTTATTTGATTACGACTCTTTTCTGGGACATTTTCTTCGTAAAACCTTTTCCTCACTCCCATATATGCTATTAAAATGCAGGTTTGAATGAAAAATGATATTTTTAATGACTGAAGAAGCTATAGACCTCGTAATTGGTTATAAGAAAATCCAAAACGTGGCACAGAAAATTCCTTACTTCAGAATCCGGTTCTGGACTTGAGAATTTGGTTCTAAGAAGTTTTAAAAGGTGGCTAAAACGTGGCACAGATATTCATTACTTGAGAATCCGGTTCCAGACTTTATAATCTGGTTCTGGCCATGCCATGGGTTCTCGCAGTTTTAAACCATTTCTTATAATCAATTATGAGGCCTATAGTTGGGACCGAATGGGGTGGTTTGTAATTCAGGTGAACTAATTCACGCTATTGAACGGACATACGTTTACAATATTTGAACGTGAGAGAAAAGTTTTACAAGAAAGGTCCCACAAAAAGTCGAAACCAAATAGTTGCACTATATTTATAAAGGGCTACCTGGGATTCAAGTACAAAGTTCCAGTGTTAACTAATACAACTTTGAATCGTTAGCTGCATCAAATGTAAGAGAAGGTGATGCATATTAGACGGCAGTTAGACTCAACTCAACCCCAACAGCTGTATGATATAACATGCAGTCATCATGTTCAGTGGGTGTTATAGTTTGGTCAGAGTATCTTGTTACTACTTAGTTTTTCTGAAAACCTTATATACTAAACAATAAATGAGTTGGGCATACATATTTAACAAATGTTTTACACATGTAACGTGAACAGCTAGAATTTTTGAATAAATTTGAATGCGCGCCGAAATTCAAATCCGCGCCAAAAGGATTACGGTGAAAAATTCGGAGCAACGAGAAACTCTGACCAGACTTTACCCGGGTCGGACAAGTTAACGTGTCATTTGCTAACTGGAATCTTATGAAGCTCTTTAGCTGTCAATAACAAGACAAGATTAAGTCATCACCTGTATAACATCGGAAGCGGAAATTAAAACTTTACCGTAGGTTTTTGCGTTACTGTCTGAAAATTAACTCTTTGCCACCCATATAGCTCGTTCAAGGTATCTTGTTATCAATGGACATGGTATAATACTGACTGACGACACATTCAGACACTCGACCGTAATCCATCTTATTCAATCAGATCTCCTTTAATACCACTGGATATAAGCTAGCTCGTTAGCCGTTTTCAGAGTTAGGTAGAATAATTCAAATTGCGCGCCAAAAACTTTCTGAATAAAAGGAACGCTGGATAGACTATAATGTTATAGCAGCATGGTAGTTGATATGGTATTGACGACAGGTATGGAAATCCACCGTAACCCAGCTTGGTCAATCAGATCTCCCTTAATACCACCGGGATATATGTAGATTGTAGGCTAGCTCGTTGGCCATCTCCGAATTACGCCGTTTTCAATCAGAATTAGATAGAGTGATTCAAATTGCGCGCCGAAAAAATCTCATTCACAAGAAACCCTCGATAGACTATAATGTTATAGCAGCATGGCAGTTGATATGGTATTGACGACAGGCACCGGCGGACGAGGGAATATTCCCAAAGAGGGGGGAATTGGCAAAAATTAGGGCTTTTTACATACACCTTAAGGAACAAATTTTACATTTTGAAAACACCAAAGAGGGGGGAATTCCACTTTTCCCACCCCTTCTGGTCCGCTAGTGACGACAGGTATGGAAATCCACCGTAATCCAGCTTGGTCAATCAGATCTCTCTTAATACCACGGGATATAATCGTGCTCGTTAGCCAGCTCCTAATTACGCTGTTTTCAATCAGAGTTAGACAGAATAATTCAAATTGCGCGCCAAAAAGTTTCTGAATAAAAGAAACCCTTAATAGACTATAATGTTATAGCAGCATGGTAGTTGATATGGTATTGACGACAGGCACCGGCGGACGAGGGAATATTCCCAAAGAGGGGAGAATTGGCAAAAATTAGGGCTTTTTACATACACTTTAAGGAACAAATTTTACATTTTGAAAACACCAAAGAGGGGGGAATTCCACTTTTCCCACCCGTTCTGGTCCGCTAGTGACGACAGGTATGGAAATCCACCGTAATCCAGCTTGGTCAATCAGATCTCTCTTAATACCACGGGATATAATCATGCTCGTTAGCCATCTCCGAATTACGCCGTTTTCAATCAGAGTTAGGCAGAATGATTCAAATTGCGCGCCAAAAACTTCCTGAATAAAAGAAACGCTGGATAGACTATAGAGTTATACATAGCAGCATGGCAGTTGATATGGTATTGACGACAGGTATGGAAATTCACTGTAATCCAGCTTGGTCAATCAGATCTCTCTTAATACCACGGGATATAATCATGCTCATTAGCCATCTCCGAATTACGCCGTTTTCAATCAGAGTTAGGCAGAATGATTCAAATTGCGCGCCAAACAGTTTCTCATTAACAAGAAACCCTCGATAGACTATAATGTTATAGCAGCATGGTAGTTGATATGATATTGATGACAGGTTCATGGAAATCCACAGTAATCTCGCTTGGGCAATCAGATCTGCCTTAATACCACGGATATAATCGAGCTCGTTAGCCAGCTCCTGATAACGCAGTTTTCAATCAGAGTTAGGTAAAATAATTCAAATTGCGCGCCAAACAATTTCTCAATAAAAGAAATGCTGGATAGACTATACAGTTATAGCAGTATGGTAGTGGATATGGTATATTGACGACATGTTCACGGACATCCACCGTAATCCAGCTGGGTCAATCAGATCTGCCTTAATACCACGGATATAATCGAGCTCGTTAGCCAGCTCCGAATGACGCCGTTTTCAATCAGAGTTAGTTAGGCACAGCCACGTTGTCTTTTCAATCAGATCAGGATTACAATATAGCATTCTGGATTAATTAGCAAACTGAATTTTGATGGCCGCTATTTTTCCCGCAGACTTTCGGGTGGTGATTGACTGATTGATTGATTGATTGATTGATTGATTGATTGATTGATGGATGGATTGATTGATTGATTGATTGATTGATTGATTGATTGATTGATTGATTGGTGGTGACTTCTGAGTGTGATTGTTACGGAGCTACAGTTTGGCCAGGGATTCTTGCTATAAAAAAATTTGACGGTCCGGTTACGCCCGTATGCAATGAAATATAATATAATATGAAATAAATATAATATAATATGAAATAAATATAATATAATATGAAATAAATATAATATAATATGAAATAAATATAATATAATATGAAATAAATATAATATAATATGAAATATAATATTTATAGGCTCCGTTTTCAGATGTTGTCCGAATGTCATGTGAAAAATATTTCGTCTCTCTAAAAT
Source organism: Daptonema setosum (assembly GCA_964036265.1). NCBI lineage: Eukaryota > Metazoa > Nematoda > Chromadorea > Monhysterida > Xyalidae > Daptonema > Daptonema setosum. The sequence goes on along the minus strand of OZ038446.1, from coordinate 29,611,762 downwards.
TTGAAATCGCCCCAAAAGCAGATTCGAATTCAAACTGCGCGCCAAAAAGTTTTTGACTTACAAGAAACCCTGGATAGGCTATATGAATCAAAACTCATGGCATGCATGCATGGTCAAGCATTACGATAAACTAAAGCCCGTATGTTGTTTCTGCCAGCAAACACATTGTCCAAAACATCTGATAATGATATCTACATCATTAGCCTCAACTCGACTCGGTTGACGCACCGCGGTTTAACACAGTATAGCATGATGGGTGATGATGATTGATGTGCGTGTTAACCCTGATTGTCTGATGTTTCATTATCAGACGTTTTGGGCAATATTAAACAACATACGGGCTTTCATAAACTGACTAACAAACAGTTCGTCTCGTAACCAATTGAACATAATACAGAAGCCGCAATGTGTTTTATTTCAGATTACTGATAAAACAAAAAATACCATAAATAATTAACCACCGTGTGCTGGGTTGAAAGAAATGAAGTTACCGATTATAAACGCTGATTGGATACCTTATTTTGTATTCAATCATTTTGCTGGAACGTTTACACATTTACGTATGCACGCACGAACTCATTAATTAGAGTAATTCCATTTTATGCGTACTGCACGTAAACCACTCTAAGGCGCTGTTCATACTCTTTTGCCACTAATCGCGCGGTTTTGAAATATTTCTTTCGTATTGCTAAATCGCGCGATTTTGCAACTAATCGCGCGGGTATCGCGCGATAAATCGCAAATAAGTATGAATAGCGTATGTAGCGCCTGAAAGTGTTAGGAGACTGAATTTAAAATGCGCGCCACTGTTATCCGTGATTTGTAAAACTATCCGGGCCTTGATGATTTGAAAAAATATAATGTTTCACAGATCTAATTGAATTTCTCTCTGCATGCCTTCAAGCATTAGCGGACGAGAAGGGGAGGGAAAAGTGGAATTCCCCCCCCCCTCTTTGGCAATTTCAAAAAGTAGAGTTTGTTTGCTAAGTTGTAGGTGAAAGGACCTGAAAACTGCCAAGTATTTGGGAAGATTCCCCTCCCTTTGGGGAGTAAGCTCGTCCGCCAATGCCTTCAAGTTTAGCCTCCTAATGAGAGTGCTGTACTACACTGTTATACGATAGAACTAAAGTTGGTGGTGTGTGCGTTAATTCAAAAATGAATTGTGAAATGTACTTTGGGTGAAGAACCATTTTGAATTCGAATTTCACACAATGCAGCAAGCACGAACAAACTAGAACTAGGATTATGTATGCTTATATGCATGTCTAAGTGTACTGCTAAGTTTTGATTAATGTACATATGTATATATACTGCTCGTATTTCATTATGCAATCAGCAATACGCTGTAACACTTTCGATCGTTGTTGAAGGAGAAAAGTCTTACTGGGGAAATGGGCTGCACTCACCTCTTCGAGGCAAAAGATATGTAATTAATTCAGAAACATGCATAAAACTATTAGAATGACGGGTTATTATACTGAAGATCAGAATACTTCAGAAAAAAAACTTTTATTTTGAGCCATTTCCAGAATTTGAAATCTCGTATGCAACTGACACCGAAGGAAAAATCTTACTCGTGTAGTTTTCCTTGCTTGTAAACTCAATTCGGATTTTTTGCATAATCAATCATGAGCAGTATAATTACATCATGTCTCAAGTCGAGTTTCGAACGAGTACGTGTGGCTGGCACTAGCGGACCGGAGGGGGTGGGAAAAGGGGAATTCCCCCCTCTTTGGAGATTTCGAAATGTAAAATTTGTTGCTAAGGTGTAGGTAAAATGCCCTACTTTCTGCCAATTCCCCCTCTTTGGGGATATTTCCTCGTCCGCCAGTGCGTGATAATCCGTTATTCATGAAGAGTTCTTTCCAATAAATTACAAAGCTATAATGCAAACACCGGCGGACGAGCCGAACCTTCAAAGGGAGGGGAATTTCCTCAAAGAGAGGGTAATTGTCAGTTTTCAGGTAATTTTACCTACACCTTAGGGAACAAATTCTACTTTCGAAATGGCCAGAGAGGGGGGGGAATCCACTTTTCCCACTCCTTTTCGTCAGTTAGTGAATGCGAAAATCTTTTCTTCTAGTGACGTAGAAGAACAAACCGCCTACAGTGGATAGTATTACCATTCATACATTCGAAAATGGCGGGCATTTGTTATTTCGTTGCAAGACCTACTATTATTAAAGTATTGCTAATGCTGCATTGATGCATAGCTATTGTCATTGATATGAGCAGGGTTCAGTGTTCAGTACGTTTGAGTTTGACTCATCTAAACCGGGTGTTATATTCTTGGTTATCATTATGGTTCTGGGTTATTTGTGTATCACTAGAGTAAGGTATAGGGTATGACTGAAAGGAACTTTAGGAGTTCGGTATGACTGCAATCTCATAGTTCACTCTCTCTTTATTAACAAAGGGTGTGTAATGTAAGTGAGGTTGGGTGGCAATAACAGTAGCTTGAACGTCCAGTTAATCAAATGGATGAAATTAAGTTCCTTCAATCAATATCAATTGATTAGAAATCTCATTTATTCTCGATCAAAAATTTGTTTACAAAGCGATGACACTAATTATAAATTAAATATGCATCACCATAGCAACTACAAAGATTGAATTCATTATGAACAAGTCAACTAAGTGGAGCTAAATTTTAATCAAAAGTAGGGCTAGTAATCACGATACCAGGGAAATGTACATAAAGTAGAGCAAAAATAACTAATCAGTTGTTGACAACATGTTTACTCTTGCTCAATTTGCATGAACTACACGTAGTTGTAAATATATTCGGAGATTAATTTCATCGAGCAAAACTGCTTTGACATTTTCCCAGTGCAATATAAATAGTGAACAAAACACGGTCATCCTACTTATAAATCTTATTTGTAATGAGTGAGGAAACATGGCTCTAAATGGTTTACCCATAATTTTTTCAAGCAGAACATAACATTTTGCTACTATGGTGGCTTAGTTTCTCTACTAATTTGGGTGCACAGGAAATACATTGTTAAGCCCGTATATTGTTTCTGCACGCAAAAATATTGCCCAAAACGTCTGATAATGAAACATCAGACATTCAGTGTTAACACGCGCATCAATCATTGTCAGCCCACGCTATACTGTGTTAATCTATGGTGTGAACCGATTTGAGTTGAGTCTAGTAATGTTTCATCATCAGCCATTTTAGGCAACATTTTTGCTTGCAGAAACAACGTATTTTCGTTTCTACTTGATTATTCTCCGACGAAATAACCGGATAACGTAACACAAAAAAAACAATAAATAAAAATATGGAATCAGTTGACTTTGTTGAAGTATTCCTTGGACGCCTCCGGTCCGGGTTTGATCGTGGCCGAGCCTTCCTTCCAATTGGCCGGGCACACTGAAAAACAATTAGCATTAAAAAACGAAACTAATCAGTCAAGAAGACACACTAGCGAACAAGTCAAACCTCCAAAGGGAATGAAATTTTATCAAAGAGAGTGGAATTGGCAGTTCTGGGGCCATTTCACCTACACCTTAGGAAACAAACTGCACTTTTTGAAATCGCCAAAGAGGGGGAGAATTCCACTTTTCCCTCCCTTCCTCGTCCGCTAATGGGAAGAAACATAAATAGAATACAAAAAAAAACAAAATATTTATGAAGGCTTCAAATGAAGATATCATGATCAAAACGAATTCAACATATTTTTATGCTGTATTATTGATTTTTCACTTCATTCAAAGAAAAAAATGAAATGGCATGACAAAGTTGGTCCGGAGCATTGGCGGACGAGCCAAACATCCGAAGGGAGTTGAATTTCGTCAAAAAGAGCGGAATGGGCTGTTTTCAGGTAATTATACCTACACCTTAAGGACCAAACTATACTTTTCAGAACCGCTAAAGAGGGGGAGTTCCACTTTTCCCAGCCCTTCTCGTCCGCTAGTGGTCCAAAGGATGACATTAATTTGACGATTACGAAACGTTTAAATGTCACGATTAGTATTAGTACAATACTTCATTAGCAAAGATACATTAAACAAGTAATGCGTTGTGTAGTAACCTTCTCCGTGTTTCTCTACGAATTGGAAGGCGGTGACGAGCCTGTAGACCTCATCGACACTGCGGCCCACGGGCAGGTCGTTGACTTGCAGATGTCGGACGTTGCCTTTCGGGTCGATCAGGAATAGACCGCTGCAAATAACAGAATTCCGGTAATTATTCATAAACCTCGTGATTCAAACGATTTTTATGAGTTCTTCATCGAAAATGTAACAGGGTCCAGGGCAGGGCCAACCAGTTACTAATGTATATCAAATAAAGCATAGAGTGGCCCGCAACAACACAATCAAATCAAATGGGAAAAGGAAGTAAAAATTTGAAGTGTTGCTTCGACCAAATATTTTAAGGCAAATGCTCGTCGGTCTCACCCATTTTCGGCTACTTTAGTTGAACCCTCACTTTTCGGAGTGAGATGGTCATGGTTAACAAAAAACAGCCAGATTTTATTCTATTTTATTATATTTATTTTTTTAGAAAATCTTTAGGAACTCTTATGCAAGTACAAAAGTATTTCGGGGTTCCCTGAGTGCCAGGAAAGCGATAGTAAGCGCTAAAATGACGACATATCAACATACAAAGAAAAAGAAACAAATTTTTGCGACCCGAAGTTTTTTTTGAACTTTTTTAAACTGTTTTTGGACGTTTTTGACGAACTTAGTATTTTGAGAATCTAAAAAAATTGGCCGAAAAGTTGTTTTTGTTATTCTAATTGTTTGTTTTATCTGGTAACCATGTAGATGATAAGTTGAAATTTCGGCGGCCTCCCCCAAAACAACCGAAAAACCACATGTCCATGTCGGCGGTAATGATATCGAGAAAAGTTGGGTGACACAAAGTAAAAACTAACCGGAATGCCAGACCCAGGTCCTTGTGCAGCACTCCATACGCCTTTGATACGGTCTTGTTAAAGTCGGCCAGGATCGGAATCTGCATGTCGCCAAGACCACCTTCCTAAAAATCCACGGAAGAAATAACTGGAAATAGAAGTAGGAGTGACAGGAAAAACAATTTTTGAAGTTGCCTTTCGACCAAATAGTAAGACACCAATGTTGTTGAAGAAGAAAGGTCGTTTTTTTAATTAAAAAAACTTTTATGGACTGAAATTGATGCTTTGAAATCCACGGGCCACGAACACGATTGCTTAAAAGATGGAGGTGATTTATGAAAAGAAACGAGTAAATTTTTCATGAACGAACTATTACGAGCTTTCTCAATGGATTAGGAGCACACCTTTCCCAGTCGTGCGTGCACGTCCACAGTCCGGGGAAGGGGGAGGTGGGAGGGGGGGGGGGGGGTAGACTGTGTCCGTGCGTGCTTGCAGAGGTCAGACTGTGCACGTATGGTACTGTGCGCGTGCAGACATCGAACTTTGCGCGTCTACAGTCCGTACGTCTACAATACCATACGTTCACAGACCGATACGTCCACAGTCTACCCCCCCCCCCCCCCCCCCGGACTGTGAACGACGGGGAAAGGTGTGATTAGGAGACAGAAATGGTCAGAAACTCAGAAATAGTATCGTCTGTTCTGTGTGGTTTTGCACCCTTAGATCATTAGTATTCATTGATTTCATTGTAGGCTCGAGGCTGAATAAAGAGCTCTGACCTAGATATTACAACAAAAATGGCGCCCTTTCAAATTCACAATGTACTCAATTGAAAATGTTATATAGACCTACTTTTCGTGGCAGATTCGTCCACGCCAGATGGCTGAAGTGCGAGTCAGTGGAGCAGGCAACGATCTCCGTATTGACCGCCTTGAACTTGGCAGCGGCGTCGTTGAATGCGATGATCTCGGTGGGGCAAACAAATGTGCTGAAAATCAAGAGCTTAATAAATTCTCGAGTAAGCATCAAGTTATGGAATAATAATAACGAAACCATTGTCACAGCAAGGCACTAGCGGACGAGAAGGGGTGGAAAAGTGGAATTCCCCCTCTTTGGTGTCTACAAAAAGTAAAATTTGTTCCCTAAGATGTAGGTAAAATTACTGGAAAACTGCAAACTGCCCCTCTTTGGAAAGATTCCCCTCCCTTTGAAGGTTTGGCTTGTCCGCCAGTGCAGTAAGGCACACACGTACGGATAGCACCTTATTAAAAAAAAGTTGCCAGCAGTTAGTTCAATATAACAATTCTACGTTGTTGTTCAAGAAAACTGAAAAAAAATACATATAAAAACCAAAAAGTCACTTACAAGTCGAGCGGGTAGAAGAAAAGCACCAGCCACTTTCCTTGATAATCAGAAAGTTTGACGGTCTTGAATTCTTTCCCCACGACGGCTTGCACGTTGAAGTCAGGCGCCGGTCCAGGTACTTGAGGGTAAGAGATATTGGTATCCTCCTCTTCAACTTCTGTTTCCGGACGTTCATCTATAAAAATGGAGAGAAGTTGCACGGAGACTCCGACTTTATAACATTCTAAAGTCAACTGATAAGAATACTACAATTGAAAACCCACCAGTTTCTTACAGCATACGTTTCAATCATACGGATTAAGGATAAATAAAAAGATATCAGTGTGAACACTCACAACTAGCGAGACAAGAAGAGTGGGAAACGTAACGTGCACTGTCGGACAAGCCAAACCTCCAAAGGGAGGGGAATCTATCCAAAGAGGGAGAGTTTGCAGTTTTCCGGCAATTTCCCCTACATCTTAAAGAACAAATTTTACTTTTTGAAGACGCCAAAGAGGGGGAATTCCACTTTTTCCACCCCTACTCATCCGCTAGTGGAAACGTGGAATTCCGCCCTCTTTGGGGTTTCCAAAAAGGAAAGTTTGTTTCTCAAGGTACCAGAGTATGTTAAATAAGAAAAACAAGGAAAAAAAACATATAGACCTTTTTTTTTCTCTTTAATTCAGGATGGTTTTTTTAAAAGCGCCTACGGTTGTTTGTGTGTGTGTTGTTTGTGCGAAAAAGGCAAAAGTTTTACATGGTAAATTTTTTGCAGGCCGATTCTCAACATTTCCGTCAACCAAACGCACAAAATTTGAAATGTATCTTTCGAACTGAAAGATACATCTGGCAAACGCACTAAATTTGAAATGTACCTACGCACTAAATTTGAAATGTACCTTTCGAACTGAAAGATACATCTTTCAGTTCGAAAGATACATTTCAAATTTTGTGCGTTTGCCAGATGTATCTTTCAGTTCGAAAGATACATTTCAAAACGCTTGATTAGAAGAGTACCCGAGCATGGATGAGAGTCTAAACGTCATTTCAGATTTGATTTGCAGTAACAAAATTGGCCGAAAGTGTTTAATGATGAGTTGATGACAAATCGAATCACCATAATAACAGTTTGCTTTTATTTCCATCCCAAAATACAAAGCCGAAAAAATTTTAGTACCCGAACCCGGCGGATTGGTGGATCATAGCGATTATCTCTTACCCTTTCAATGTTGAATTTTTGCCAATGCCGAAAAACAATAAATTTCGGCATTATTTTTTCGTTGAAATTTTGAAGTTTTCTATGTTTTTCAAGTTCGTTCGAAAAAAAATTAAAAAAAAACAATTGGGCCAGTTGTTTTTTTTAACATACTCTGCAAGGTACAAATAAATAGCCTATTTTCTGCCCATTCTCCCTCTTTGGGAAGACTCCCTTCTCTTCGACGGTTTGGCTCGTCCGCCAATGAAGACACATAATCTGTGTCTGCAGAAACCAATGACGGAATACACATTAGAATGAACGAAGTGAATTTCTACAATCAAATTCAGTAAATTTCCTAACCAATTGATAATGATTTACCTGGCCTGGCACTGTGGCTCAACACAAAAAAATTTACAGTGAACATTTTTTTTATTAAAAATAACACTTTACTAACCAATGAATACCGTTTTGACCTTCATTTTCTTGAACCTGGCATTGTTGACCACTGACGCTTGGACACCGGTCATTTTATTGAGCAGGGTGCGGCTCTCGGTACGACCCACGGTAAGAGCACAGTTCTGAAATAGAAATAACATAAACATAATAATTTTACTGAGTCAGTAAATGAGAAACAAGTGAATGAGTTAGCGAGTGAGTGAGTGAGTGCGGGTTCCGGGTTCTTCAACACCAAAAACCTGCAACACCAAATCTGCAACACCGAATCTGCAACACCTAAGCCTAAGCCTAAACCTAAACATAAGCCTAAGTGTCCTGGTGTTGCAGATTTGGCGTTGCAGATTTGGTGTTGCAGGTTTTTGATGTTGCAGAACCCGGAAGCCGAGAGAGTGAGTGAGCGTGATTGAGTGAGTGAATGAGAAAGTGAGTGAGTTAACAACCGAAAAAAACGCCCAACACCTTTTTTTTTTTTTTTTTTTTTTTTTTTTTTTTTTACGATATTAAAAAGCTCCTTTAGAAAACCTTCACTAACCAGTGTTGTGCGCAGCATGATGATTAATTGCTAGACTGAACGGCGTTCTTTATAAATAAGCTGTTGCCCCTTCAAATTTCAAATTTTACCTTTTTTAAATAAAAATAAAATAAATTTTCTAAAATTAAAAAAATGGGCACTGACTAAAAGCTCCTTTGGAAAAGCTCCTTTTGATAGGCTCCTCCAGACAAGCTCCTCGCAAAAGGAGCTTTTAGTAAATTTGCTTGGAAAAGCTCCTCTCGAAAGGAGCTTTTCTGGGCAAAAAGACTAAAAGCTCCTTTAAAGGAGCTTTTCTCGAGGAGCTTTTAGTCAATTTCCAGAATTGACTAAAAGCTCCTCCGTGTAAGAGATGCATCGTGAGGAGCTTTTGTTTGTCAAATTGACTAAAAGCTCCTCAGTGCATTTGATAGGCAGAATAGTCATAAAAAGGAGCTTTTCCAGTCGAGTTGTGTCACAAATATTTGAGGAGCTTATCTGAAGGAGCCTTTGTTTTGACAAAAAGACTAAAAGCTCCTTTAGAAAAGCTCCTTTGGTGGCGGATGGTAAAATTTGTTAAAAGTGATAAATAGACAGGTTTAGGCTATTTTAATCAGGTTAAAAGGTGTATTATGGAAATAAAAACGTGCTGCATAGTCAAAACCTAATGTTTCATTTCATTTGAAGATGGATAAGTGGTACATTCACTTCATGTTTATCTTCCGCCACCATGTTGACTGCACTGTTATGTACTACTAGTTTATGTTCTTAGGTGAGTTTCGATTAACTCGTGCGTTGGGTTCTATGGCTTAATGGTTAGTACGCTAGACTACTAATCTTAGGGTTGAGGGTTCGACTCTCATGCACGTGGTTCGGTGAACACAAATGGGTGTGTTGAAACATCCACCCATTGCGCGCGCCAAATACAGATTTGAATTTCAATTGCGCGCCAAATCTTTTTGACTAACAAGACAGCCTGGTTTATTCATATAGTTAGCTCGGTTAGAGTTAATTTTGTGGGCCTGTTACGCACCCGTAGAAGGAATTTTCGTAAGTTGTCCAAATACACTATAAAAAGATTTTATTTATGTAAAATTTGAAAGCGCGCCAAAAACATATTTGAATTCAAACTGCGCGCCAAAAAGTTTTTGACTTTTATATTTCGATCAGAAAAATGTTATACTGTATTTTCTTGACATTCTTTTATAAAAACACCTCATATAATACTTATGTAATTTTAATATTCATTGTCTTTCAGTAAATTCATGTCATTGTGTTTTCTCATTTGCTGCTATACTATGATGTATTCATTTTTGAATTGTATTTCTTTTTGATTGAATCAATTTTTGCTGATATTATGTAAATTTTAGTCAAACGCAACAAGTATTCAACACCACCTTTATTCATCATATAAATATAAGTCATGTGTTAATCATGCGAAATCATGTTTTTTTGTAAAATTTATGTCAAGGTTCAGATTGTACGTAACGGGTCTATGTTAAACTATAATTATGCTTATTACTAATAGACAGAGACCGCGGTTGTGGCATAATAAAGTGAGGTACAAAATGAATTGAGAAACGTTACAAAAATATTTACGCACACCATGATTGATTGATTCAAATTTACACAACGGGGTATATCTTTTCACGCCCAAAGTCTGTATACTGCGGCTGGGCGGGCGTCGGCACAACGTTTATTACATGTGTGTTGGATTCTGCGGATGAGTTGACTTTGCAGCACATAAATGTTATGACAAGCATGATGATTATTGTGTTGAAGCAGCCGAGAACAATACCAATTGCGCTCAACCATTTCATCGGGTCTGCGCCTGAAATTTTTTTGAGCATTATCATGAACTGCTTCGCAAAGTCTGCGGATGAGTGAGTGAGTGAGAACATCAGTTTTACAGACTATATTCAATCTGGCAAAGCTTACAAACCTATTTTCTGCTGATCTGGTTCTCGTAACGTTTGCAGTAGCTGCTCATAGTCTGAAGTAGCACTTTTGTATTCACGATGAAGCTGAAGAACCTGAAAAATATTCAAGAGTGAGTGAGTGAATGAGTGAATGGATAAATGAGTGAGTGAGGAAGTGAGTGAGTGACTGAGTTAGTCAATAACAACAACAACAATTAACAACCATTCCAGTAAAATTTATGTTATGCTGAATCGTGAGTGAGTGAGTGAGTGAGTGAGTGAGTGAGAGTGAGTGAGAGTGAGTGAGTGAGTGAGTGAGTGATTGAGTGAGTGAGTGAGTGAATGAGTGAGTGAGGGAGTGAGTGAGTGAGTGAGTGAGTGAGTGAGTGAGTGAGTGAGTGAGTGAGTGAGTGAGTGAGTGAGTGAGTGAGTGAGTGAGTGAGTGAGTGAGTGAGTGAGTGAGTGAGTGATTTTAACCTCCTGTCTCATGTGCGCCCAGCTTTTGGTGGAAGTTGATGAGAATTGGATGTGAACGTTGGTGTTGTTCAACGGCTTTATCGAGAGCTCCGTAACACCCTCAAATCCAAACAAACGAAATCCACCATTTTTGTCAAGATGATCTGGACACAACTCAATGGCTGTACCTGCAATTTTAACAAACTAAAACTATGATATGCATTTTAGTGAATTTTGTCATTATACATGACCAAATAAGAAAACTGTTGGGGGGATTTTCGAAAACAAAAACTAATGCCGAACCAGCTGGAGTTTGGATGAAAAAAGTTTTTTGCTGCAGCGTATGAATGCGATCGTGATCGAAAAGATCTTTAGTTGGGACGTTGGCACTTGTAGACCGCTGCACAAAATGTTGGCAGTTGGTGGAAACCATGTACCCGCTGCCCCGAATCAGAGCCTGCAATGTACATTACGATTATATATTCAACAGCACAATGGTCTCGTATAAAACATACACATGGTACTTGCAGTTTAATACACATACTGTATGTACTGTATAAATGAGTATATACAACACTGAGTTAACATTTACAATTATCGTCATATATGCATAATATAGTCAGGTCATTACTCGTGAAAAATTACCATAATACTTTTGGCGCACATTCAAATTTTGGCGCGCGTTCAAATTAAACATTAATTTTTTAGCTGTTCACACTACATTAGTTTTCTACTCGAATGTGAATGCTATACTCGTACATACAGGGTGTTATAGAAGTACATATCAACCCGCTGTTTTACCATTGACATTTTATTGGACGTTTATTTTGACGAATGATGTTGCGTGTGTTATATATGTGAATTACCCTTAATAATAAGCTTGTGGGTTAACTAAAATACCTTGGCAAACGGTCCGTCAACTTTGATGATGGTATGCGGGCATGCACTCGCGGATTGCAGTACAGAACAGGTGCCCGGTTCTGGAGTCGGCCGCAAGTCCGATGATGAGCACGTGCGAAACAGCCCGTTCTGCTGAACACATGAACCCGACGGATACAACACCTCAGATAAGCTAGTGGCACCGACGGGAATGGCAATAAACTTGGGCACATGGGGCTCAAGGTAATGTGAGCCATCTTCAGAAAACTGCCCTGAAATCAATTAGTTACTTCTTCTAAACTAAACCCTTTATCATTCTTTCATTCATAATAAAATGTCCTGACTGACCATCAGCTTCAAGATGGATCATGTGGTGAAGTCGTTCAATGGTGGCCACAGGGACATCAATGTTGAGAATGATGCTCATCCGCTGCACGTTGATGTCACGCACACGTACGACAGCCAACTGGTGCAGCAAGTGGGGGAAGATGTCGTACACCAATGGATCAGCACTGCCTGATGTCTTCCGAATGAGATTCATCAATGGGGTCGTGTTGATTACAGCTAGAAGTAGAAATACGATTAAATACATTACATATACTGTATAAATTACACATTGGCTATCGTTTACTGTGTAACATACATACATACGTATATAGATGTGTTTACACATTAAAAATTTGTTTGCCGTTTTTTACTGAAATATAACTCATCAAATAAGTTAATATGCGTCCTCAGTAAATAAGCCAACAAAAATTTTATTAAATGTCACACTAACACCTTGGCATCTTGTTCTGGTAGCACATTGCACGGATGCCACTCTGAATGACTGCCATCTGCTCACTCACCCGATCCTGGACGAAGTTGAGCAAACCATCGTGACGCAGTCTGTCCATCTGCTCCGCGATCTTCTCTAATTCACCGTGTGTCGCATTGAACCTCTTGAAAAAAAGAAAAAATAAAAAATTCAGTATTCATCTATTTAATACATTACAGGTTCATTAACAAAAATTTGTCAAAAAAGCAAAGGAAATGGATGTGAAATTGTGAAAACCATTCCGATGCTATATAAAAAAACCCTGTATACAACTATTTTTGACGGACAATAACACTAACTTTATCAGCTGCCACATCAACATCGACCATCGTGTTCAACTTGCCCTCCACGTTGATGAGTTCTTCCTCCATCGAGTTGGTCTAAAAATCGTACTCGTGAACAATGTTATTGTATCCACCACATTTTTAGGTTTATTAGCATATAAATCTCAACTGAAATCAAGTGAACTACGTGAACTTTTTGCAGTATGCATTATTTCAGAAATAGGCTGTGTGGCTGTAGATTATTAAAAGATAAATTGATATTAAAACAGTTATAAATATGAGTGTATATCTGGTGTACCTTGACAAGATCATACACACCGTAGCCAACACCAGCGGCAGTTAGCGCGCCAATGACCAGGCCGATGATCAAGAAAGCCGCTCGCTTCTGGCGGTTGTTGTCGTTGTGGATGTGGTCCGTGGATGTGCCATGTTGACGTTGAATGCCATCCTGGTACGCCATTTCACCCGCCATGATGTTGAGGAAGCGCATCATTTCCTGTTATACAGTTAACGTTTAGTGATACAAACATTCCTCACATGTTCCTTTATATTCTATTTGCGTGCCTTTTTGATTAGGAAAAATTCTACAGTTGAGCAAAATTGCGGGTTACGGTATTCGCGATATAAGTCAGTTATACACACTTTTCAGCCAGTCGATAATCATATTAGTTAACAGAGCTTGACTACCATGACAAACCAACAAACCTTATCGTACTTCGGTTTCAACTCCATGATAACCGCTTGCATTTCATCCCCGCATTCCTCTCCTCCACAAACCGGCTCATGCAACAGCTCGTCGAACACTGGCTGCAACGACATGTCCAACTTGGCCACAGTCATGTGCCAATCATTGGTGGGTACAATGACTCCGGAATCGACAGCCGTGATATGATGACTTTTGAGGTCCTTCAAAATCTAAAAAAAGACACCTTGAGTGACAGTTTCCGTTTTGTTTCCCTTAAAAATGCATTTCAAAAAACAGCAACTAGCATGGTTCACTAAAGATGGTGAGGGAGTTAGTTAGTTGAATGGAATAGTGGCATACTAAAGTTACTTCTCATACTGAATATTTGAGTGTCAGGCGCCCCCAAAGTTAACAAGATTTTAACCTGGTCCGAAAATGAATGGGGCGGGGTCATTGGCACAGCCGGCTGGCGGTTCACAAGTACATGAACAGGTACATGGTAGCCAGCAGCTAATGTTATTAAAAAACTTATAATGACGATCATTTTGTTGTTCGTGGTCCTGAAATATTAACGATGACCTTATGTCGGAACTTATAATCTACATAT
>OZ038446.1:29580344-29597544 GCA_964036265.1 Daptonema setosum | reverse complement strand
GTGTGTTGGATAAGGCGCAGGAGTCATGTTCCCACTTATAACAAAATAATATATTGGGATCTGGAAACGTGGACTGATTCATGTAACTCTGTACGACCTATTTTAGCTGTTGCTTTAGTGACATGTGAAAAGTGTGCCAACGACTCTGATACAAAGTTCAATACTTGTTGCGGGGAGAGAATATGTTACTGGCTCGGAACTGATTGTATGGAAAAATTTTGCACCTGGTTATTTCTTGAAAACCGCTTTTATAAAGCACTGACCATCTGTCATAACTTTTCTCGGTTCGACGCACATCCAGTTTTGGCTGAATGCATACGACTAAAAATACGTAATATAAAATTATGCACTCGTGGACTTCGAATACTTTCGGCAAAAATTAACGGCGTTTCCATGATAGATTCCATTCTTTTCCTTGGTGCAAGTCTTCATAATTGTACAGTCAGTTTCAATGTTGAAACTCAATATAAGAAATGTTTTTTCCCCTACAGACTTTTAACAGACAAGTCAATTTATATGAAGCCGTTGCCTGTAATACCAGCAGCAGAATGTTTCGATTTTGAAAACATGCCTGACGACAGAAAAAACGAGTTTTTTGAATGGCACTCTGAGATGGTAGCTTCCGGTCTTTCCTACAGTATTGTGGATCACTTAATTACTTACGCCATCGGCGACGTTGTAGCACTTTTGAAAGTATGTCACGCTTATAATGACATGTTCTCGAAAATATGTGGTTTTCCTCCGTTTTTCGCTGCAACTACGATTAGTGGAATGTGTTTATTCACATTCTTGAGAAACTTTTATAAAGAAGAAATAGATGGGGAGGGTACTTTGGAAGTTATTTCCGATTCAGACGAAACGTTCCGTGTTCTAAAGCAACACTCACGGTTGTCGCGTTTGTTTTTGAATTATCTAAATTCAACTGAACAGTCACGTAAAATTTTACATATTGGCAACTCTGCAAAAGAAAAAGTTGTAGCAGGTCACCCTGTAGACGGGTATGTAGAAGGGACACCTGGTACGGTTATATCTGTTTTGGGGGTGTAAAGTACATAGCTGCCCATTACCCGGGTGTCAGAATCAGCCGCGATCAGCACAAAACCCAATTAAATTTGGATACACACATGACGATGTATTCGGTTTGACACTGAAACGTATCAACGATATAAAGAAAACAGGTGTGAACGTCGAGTGTTATTGGGAGCACCAGATACTGAAACGAATGAAAACCGAACATACGATGGCCACCTTTTTCAACCTGGCGATGAATAACAACGGGAACACCACAGTAAAGCCTAGAGAAGGTACGTGCAAACAAATACAATTTAAATCAGAGTCGTTGGCACACTTTCACATGTCACTAAAGCAACAGCTAAAATAGGTCGTACAGAGTTACATGAATCAGTCCACGTTTCCAGATCCCAATATATTATTTTGTTATAAGTGGGAACATGACTCCTGCGCCTTATCCAACACACGTGCTCAATTTCACCGATTGGGCTACTTGTTTTACATGTTCGACAATAATACTGGTTGCATTTATGATTCGCACGTCTAACATCGAACCCACGAAAACATGTATCACAACGTTGAAAACGGTCGCATCGACCTGTTTCTTTATGCAGTAAAAAACAACCATGTGAGAAAAAGTAACAATGACAGTTGTCACACATTATGAAAGAACTCATATCAAACTGTTTATTTTCACATTTATATGACCAACAACGATGACATTTTCGTTTTCTACACGTCTTACATAGAGGCTGAAATTTTATCTCTCTACAATTACCACAAAACTGGTGAGCAGGTATTATTTTGTATGGTTTAGTGATTATTAATGCATGGTTTTCATGAACTAAAATGTAATGTCTTTCATACGAGCAATCCTCACTACTTTCGTGGCATTCAAAAGGTTGAAAGGAAAATCTAGTTGATTTATCGTTGAAAAATAACACGAACAGTTCGATTTTGTATTTATCACGTATGTAAGCAACTAACTCTCCAACTAAACAGGCATTTATTTCAAGTACATTTCTCAAATTAAAACGTGTCTCCATACTTTCTATACAGTCAAGCAACTTCTGAGACACCCTGTCCGGACGTCTATAGCATTTTGATAATATACATGCAGTACATGTAATAAAACAGTTCACAACCTTCTGGTGTTTTTCGGATAAAATATCTTGCATGCGTGAAGGGTCAAATATAAATCTTTTTCGTTTAAAGTAATCCAAAGGAGTGTTCAAAAAGCACTTTTTAGAACCATTAGTACGTTTATACATTTTCAACGGTTTGCCAATGTTATTTTCCGGGAACTCGTAAATGGTGAGCTTAACATCTGAATCTAAATCAAGCACCACTTTTTCGGACTGGTTTACACGGTGCAGCTGATCCAGATAAAAGTCGATATCGAACTTACTTCCAGTCGACGTTCCAGATATTAACGGATAGTCGAAGTTGTCTGATTCTAGTGTAACTTGAATTCTACGCTCACTGTCACGCACACCTGATTTCTCAAGTAAATCATTTAATACAGAGGTAACAACGGGTAAAATAAAACCATGCAGTCCGATATTCACAGCTTTTTCCGTGAATTTAACTTTGTGAGTACTTTGCTTACCGATGTTTTGCCTCGTTCCGTCGATGCCACTTTCCGAAACTTTTTCATACAAGGCAGACACTGGTACGTTACCATTGATATATTCATCAATGTTAAATAATTCAGTTTGTTTTTTATTTATTCTCTCTGTATTACTATGAACACGTACAGCATGATTTTTCAAGTTGGAAAGCCGTTGAAACTGTTTATGACACTGTGAACAGGTCCATGTTTTTTCGTGACGATTAGAATTCAAAGAACACAACCTCGAGTGACTTACACGATTGTCAACTCGTGTATGCGACATGTCTCGTTTGCAGAACGGGCAGACAACGCTGTCGGGTGTATGATAAATAGCTGGCGCATCAGGGTGTTTTTCTACATTGTGAGACTGTATGACATCGTTGTCACCGGTTGAAAACGGACAGTAGTAACAGTGGTAAACCATTGTAATCACCAAAATCTAAAGTGGGCTTTACGAAAATGACGGTTAAAAAAACGTTTTTCCTTTAGTTTTCTAGCACAAACAGGACATGTATAACTGTATTGTTCAGACGTTGAATTAAAACGACAATAACGCATATGTTTTAGACGGTCGGCGACCCTGTTAGTAGATAAAAACTTTTCGCAGAATAAACAGTTTGATAACGTAGGATTGAAAACCAGTCGGGTCAACCCGGGATGATGAATACGCAAGTGACCAATCACGGAATCAGAGTCTTTCGATTTAAAAGAACAGTAAACACATGAAAAATACATGACAAAGTGGTGAGGGGGACTTCGGTGGCCAGCTTATATACCATCGTGGTGAGGGAATATTTCGATAAACGAATGTTGTAATAAATAACTGTTTTCTTTCGCTGATAACGTGTGATTGCGATAATACCGTATTCTTTTATCATCACATTCACTCGTATGTACATACGCTACCGTAACCCACTCGTTTTAGGGTGTGGCTAATACCGTAATCAACTCATTTTTGGGGGGCGTGGCTAATCAGTGTTTGAACATTTCATTGTGACGATCTAAACACCCTTCGACGTTGAAAGAAGTACATGTGAAAATGTTGAAAGTCGACCTTGGTTGACATCAAATTTAGCGTATAATCCGTTGCATATGTAATCAATCATAATTCGTAATAAAAAGGTCAGCGGGCGAGTAACGATGTTACAGGGTGATAATTATCGATTTCAAGTGTGAAAACTATATGTTTTTAGTTGAACGGTAAATATCAGTATAGCGTTAGAATTTCAGTTTTAACGTTCGAATTTTACGTCAAGGTTTAACCCGCAAAACTCAAATAACCAAATTGACATTTGCGAGATTATGTAAAGTATCCGTTTCCGAGGAGGGGGACGATCGATCATATTCGTGCAAGGTCGGAAATGCGTTTGCATCGGTACTCAGACGGGGAGGGGTACGATTAATTTTCTGACCTCGTGCAAGGTTGTACACAATTGCAACATTGAGAGGTTACGGTAGTGTACTACGGTAATCTCATGATGTTTTCATGTTTTCCTCTTGACGTATTACAACACTCACCTGTTATAACGCGGGTACGTTACATATGTTGCAGTGTAAATCAGTTTGAATAATGCACCGTGTCGATGTTATGATCAGTGGTCAATCTGATAGCAATATAATTTAACATGGTAACAATTGAATGTTCAACTTTTTTCTGGTATAAATACCCGGACCCCGCTCGAGGAGCTTCATTTGCCGAGTTCTTGACACTTCGTTATGGCTGATGTTCACGATCTATTTGGAGAGGATTACTCTGACGACGGATGGCCACCTATCGATATCGAGCAGTCACTTCGGAATGCCAGGAATAACTTTAGCGATCCTGGTGATGCTCTACTTTATCTTTACAAAAATGTTGTTCCGAATTTGCGAACCGTACTTTCCTCACAGCCTGAATTATTGAGTAGTTTTCTTATTGAAGTAAACACGTTGATAAACTGTCTACCATACAATGGTCAAACTCTGTTATTAAAGTACCTTCTTGATAGTCATCAGAATGATGTTCTAAAACAATGGCTTGAAATTAGTGAATCCATAAGTAGTTCGAACAAACGTATACCCATTATACTACCTGGTTTTAAGTTAAGCAGCGAGTCTGATCATTCGTGTAAGTCATATGGTAGTTGTTTTTTCGAGCAGTGGGGTGTCTGCGCCAGGTATGCAGATAAACCGTATATACAAGCAGATACATTTCGTTGTGAAGACCCTGACGAGTACATGGTTTATACTAGACAAAATACATGTATTTCCCACTGTTGCATTCTGTGTTACAAGTTTTTCTATCTACATGCCTTTGAGCGGTCAGGCATGGTCGTTAGTGACGATAAGAGATTGAACGATAAAAACTTGTATTTATCAATCGCGCCACCTGAAACCAATCAATGTTGTAACTGCAACGCACTGAAATCTTGCGAATTTACTGTAGACATGTCAAGCGATGACGGTAACTATTACTTTTTCTATCCAGGTTAGAAAATCTCTCTATACCGTGTTTCATATAAATGACGATACATAGTTTTATGTACAATAGTTCCAGGTTTCTTGAAACCTAGACGTCCTCATCTGCTTTGCTCAAAGTGTTGGAAGTCGTTACCTCTCGGTAAGTTATTGCATTGCATCAGTGGTATAATACGACTGGAAATTGAAACATGTAATTTCAGGTTATTTATCGCATTATTTTTGTTCCGTTTGTGAAACGTCTGCTGTAGTCTAAAATGGAGCTGCAGCATACATTCGCTAATTTGTTCTCCGCTGTCCTATTGCGCATACGAAATGGGCGGATCAGCACTGCCGACGCGACGGAATTCCTCGACATGTGTGCGCACATACAGTTAGTTAATTATCTATTACGTTACATGTTAATCGAGTTCTATATTCTCGCGTCAGTCATTCGTCATCCAGTGCTTTTCAGTTAAACATTGAGTGCAATTTTGTGTATTACACTGATTGCCTTATAAATGATAAACAAGATCTGTATTTTTTCGTCAGTCAGCATTTTAGTTACAGTTATCTTAAATGAAATTCCATATATTACACTGAGTGTAATATTACTGTCTGTTCAACGTTTCACAAGCGTTCAACGTTTATCTTAACGTTTCAGCATCATCTTCACGCGTGCCTTCATACCGCTGGACGCTCTTGCAGGACCTGAAAGACATGCCGCACCTGATTGTACATACGTGTACGTCATGGCTCAGCTGCAGTACGCAGGTTATTTTTTCGATGTAAACATTGCTAAATTCGTTTTACGGTGGCTTTTTGACGTTGTAACATGGGTTGTAACATTCACTGTGATTGTCAGGTCTGATCGAATACAATTTCTCGACGGACTACATGTTGATGCGCGTCGTCGTGCACGATGGGAGTAACCCGGGAACACGTATCGTTGATAAATACAAGCTTCTGCCGGAGCAGCATGTACTGCACGAGGGGGACAAACAGCACGAGTTGATGGGCAAATTTTTCGCAACAAGTCGGTGAATAAGTGAATGAATTGAGTGAGTGAGTGAGTGAGTGAGTGAGTGAGTGAGTGAGTGAGTGAGTGAGTGAGTGAGTGAGTGAGTGAGTGAGTGAGTGAGTGAGTGAGTGAGTGAGTGAGTGAGTGAGTGAGTGAGTGAGTGAGTGAGTGAGTGAGTGAGTGAGTGAGTGAGTGAGTGAGCGAGTGAGTGAGCGAGTGAGTGAGTGAGCGAGTGAGTGAGTGAGTGAGTGAGTGAGTGAGTGAGCAAATATGTTAGCACATTAACGAGAGAGACAGCGAGCGTGTAAGTATGTGATTGTTTAAGTGAGTGTTTTTTCAAAGAGTGTATTAGTAAGTGAATGAATGTGCGAGTGATAGTGTGAGAAGATCGGTTAATACAAGAGTATGTATGTAACTCGGTATTGAAAAAACGTTACAGCTCTTGGACGTCGTCTGCTGTTCGTCTGGGATCAACAAGTGCAGAGTGGACGCAGACGGACATCGGTTGCTAAGGGTGAGGCTCACGCGATGTACATTATCGGTCATCAGCTGAAACATCAACTGTGCGAGTTGACACTTACATTGGCCGGAGAGGTTTGTCCTTTTGAACACTTTTCAGTCGGTTAGCCAGCCAGTCGACCTCTCGATCACTCGTTCGACAACCATTCGGTTGTTTAGTCAGTCGTTCTTTTTTGGCGAAACAGTTAGTCAGTCAGACGATCTTTCAGTCAGTCTGTTAGTATTTCACACTATCGACTAGTCAACTCAAACATCCATTCAGTATACCTGCTCGTATGTTATTCATTCAATAAAACGGTCTGTCAGTCATTCAGATAGTCATGTGTTCGAGGTTTCGGTCACGCAGTAGAACAAGTACGATATTTAGCACATCAATGAACTATTTTTTGAGTGTGCTTTTTGTTACAAGCATGGTTATAATGAACAAACATTTCAGAATAAACACAACTATCGTTATGTGCTCGACGACGTGGAGGATTGCATGAAGCATCTGCTGGACATTGTTATTGAGGGTGGTCCCACGTCCGGCCGTCTCCCCGTCTTCGTCATCGGTGAAGACTAGATTTTCCCATCGTGTTTCATGCAATCCAATGCTTTAAAAAATGTTTTTCTTTATCATTTACAATTGGATTAATTGGAACGAATTGCTTCATTTTTACCATGTTTATTAATACTAATGACATAACTAGCTTGTTTCTTTCGATTTGATTGTAATGTCTTTTTTTTCAACAAGTACGAAATTGAAAGAATGTCACGTTGGTTCCCGTAGTTTAATTGAATTACATACTCCGATTATTTTCTGTCCAGGTTTATTGTCACCTTCATTATACATTGAGAAAAATTTTCATCTGGTTCAAACACATGGGAGGGTTATGAAAAAACAACTTAATGCAACTATAGATCGTTTCTGTTTGACTCAAAAAGTTTCATACTACCGATGAAGGTTTTTGTCAGTATATTTATTTACATACAACGTTCATTTTAGTTTACACATATATCTGTATTTCACATTATCCATTTTTTCTGTTATCCATTGTTTTTTTTGTAGTTCCGATATGTAAGACTCATCGATGTCCAGCCTGCAAATGTCATGAGTCATACGTTTGTATACGCATGCATACATTTATGTACACGCACTTCGCGTGTGACTGCGTTGTATATGCAGCAAGCAGTTTTTTGTAAAACTTTTAACTACGATCATCTTGACTTATACATATGTATGCATGCTGCGTACATGTAGCTTTAAATGTAGCTGTATTGCGAGTACGGTAAGTGATTGTAAAACTTTTCTTTAAGCATTTCTAGGATGCGAATTAACCGATGGTTATATCGACCTCTGAAATAAGACATGTATAATCTATAATTTAATTGATTTAATCAGTACATGTTCGAGTTACACGTTGACTCTATTGCATACCGTATTCGTGGACTGACGTTGTTCTATACATTTGTCGATTATTTATGTTTGTCTAAACGTAGTGCAGATTACTTTTTTACTATATTAACAACTTAAAAGTTAAAAGAAAAAATCTACAAAAGTGATTTATACTACGTTTATTTGATGATCCCATTATATACTTTTGTCATTCCTTGCTTTTCATACTTTTAATGATAACGTTTATTCAACTACATTGTCAATTAGTATAGATTGCTTTCGCCCGTTCATTTAGTCTAGACTGTCATCATCCGTTCTCATATACGTCATTGTTTTTATTATCTTTTCCATGTTTTTGGTTAATGAATGTTTACCGTGTTTCACGTGTTTAAAATCAATAAAACATTTAGATAATAAACATGTCTGTCGACAGTGATGCCGTGCCTTCAATTTTCGAAGTCTGCAGTAATGCATTAATGAAATACATACCACTCGGTAGCGACGGTTACTATTTGAACGTCTCGAAATATCGCAACGAGATTGTGGTTAATATAAGGTTAGTTCGAACAACGTGCATTCGTTAAACTTTGCGAACTGTAAATCGTGATTCCGAAAATTGTTTATAGAGTTTACGAGGATAACAAAGACGGGGGGTTGCGAGCTACAAAAAATGGTATCACACTACGACTGCCAGAGTTCCGACGTGTTATGAGCGCAGATAAAGAGATTCGAAGTGTTCTGGAAAGCGGGTATTTAAATAGTGGGAAAACTCTGCGCATGAGACTGGCTGACGCGAATCAAGGGAAGGAGCCTGTCATGTATCTACGAATGCATAATGCTGACGATGGACGCATCTTCGAGATCGGGCGTTTCTTTACAGATACTGACTGCAGGTAGTTTTTTTTAATTGTTTTCTAAATCTACGTAGATTTTTTGTTACGGGTAACAATGATATGTTTTAATTTCACTGTCTAGCGTGTTTCACCTTATTTAACCGGTTTAAACCGGCTGATAAATAGATCTTTTTATTTGTCGAATAACTGATAATTAACCGATTCCGAAGATTCACTTTGTATCATTTTTATTCAGCTCGAAGTACGGTGGTAAAGCAAAAATAACGAAGGAACAAATGGAGGACATATGGTTACATGAAGTCGAAATAGAGCGGGAGATATTAAACATGTGAAGGTTTGTAATTAAGTTTTTCCAGAAACTGATTGAATAGTACGCTGTCGATTGGTTTACTTTCTGAGTTTTTATAAAGATACCATGCAATCAGTTCCATCACATGCGAACCTGTTCTCGCAAACTTTGGCCCGGAACCGGGATATACTAAAAATCCGTTTTCATCTAAATACGACTGTAGTAACTTCAGTAATGCGTTCTCTTTATCAACATCACGTTTTACCTTCATTTCACCAGCTTTAGCATCGTTGGATACTTTTTCATCGATCATTTTTCTCACTATTTTCACGCGTTCCAATTTCGCATGCTGCTTTGTATCCATAGCAATCACTTCCAGGTTCAAGCCCGCCTTCGCGAACGACTAAGATGTCGTTATCAGTAATAAAATCTATCACCATATACGAGTACGGTTTCTTAGACTTCAAAATATCAGTCCAAATAGAAAGTATTCTTTCTTACTCTCCTGGGAAATACTCGTTTGCTATGCTTCGTAATATAGGAGTCATACGTCTGTTAACAAACAGAGCTACATAAGAAGTACTACGTAAAAGGGTGGAAATAATAGATCTTTGCTTCTGGGTTTTTCCAGAAAGACCATGTAGTAACACGATAACTGTAATAAATTGATGGTGACTGAAAATACAAAATGTTTCATATAATGAATCGAGCTTGTTTTCTCCTACAAAACAATCGTCAATGCATAATAATGTATGATGATCACGTCCGTGGTGGAAAAGCTGATTGTTTTTAATTAATTCTTCCGGAAAGCCTTCCACTAGTGTAACTTTTACATCAGGATTCGCGTGCTGAATTCGTGTGTATAAAGATTCATTTGACGTGTGCTTGGCGTGTACGTAGACGATTTCTTTGACAGGTACGGCAAAGCTAAGACTCTGTTTTTCCAGTAAACGGCATACAAGTTCTGATTTACCGCTTTGCGAGCCTCCAACGATTAGTATGCGGGAGGGCGCTTGCAGTCGTAAATCTGTACACTTCATTTTGCGTGTGACGCTGTTTCAGCGTTTATATATAGATTTTGAGGGTGCGTGTGAAAGGAGAGGTATTACGTCTTCAATATAAACTCGCGATACAATTATTGTAGTTTAGGACCTAGCTCTGCTTCGTAAACACCGTTGTTGTCTATCGAAAAAGAACTTTGAAAAAAGCAGAATATCAAAATAATGATATTTTCGTTTGGGGTTATTCCAAATTTTATATTCAGATCCGCAGTTCCCTGAGAAGTTTTCTTGTCGCTGTGAAGTTGTTTTCCAGGTGTTAAATTAACTCCAAAGAAAGAGAATCCATTGTCCCATTCAGCAATTGAAAACGCTGGCGAAACTACATGTAATTCATCGAACAGTGAAGTGTAAGGCGCATTAAAATCTTTTTTGTCCACATCCATTTCCATCCCGGTAATTGACGGTAAAACCGTGTTATTAACAGTCAAACTGAGATTTTGAACGTTTTCATGAGAGAAATTAAAAGCGTTTTGCTCGATATCACCATTGTAGCGCGACTCTGGCATGAGTGCAACACAAATTTTACTCGGCAGTACACTCGTGTTCAATGCCCTAGAGAAATTACTCAGACCTTTTGGGGAAATATAAGTTAGCACATTACAGCGTTCATATTTAGCTGTAATAGATTTGGGCGGGTTTGACTTTAATCGACAACGTGGTACACTAAGAGTAGCACTTGTTATCGTAATTTTGAATTTCGGCATTTTGAAACCTGTCGGTAGCGGAGCTGGTTTGTTGTAAAATAAACAGTCTTCAGATTTAGCCATAAAAAAGCGTAGCTCCATTGAAACATGATCTGGAAGAAAGGCGTTGCTAAATGTATCAAGGTTGACGGGCGTACAAATAGATACCGACTTGCCGTTTTTAATAGCCATCGATCTAAAGAATTCTCCGTAGTTTAATTTATCGCTCTGATTTACTGTTAAAATTTGGCGTGGTTCGTCGCGGAACCACATGGCTGGTTGTAGAGCTGATTGATCTCGCTCCGATTTGAATAACAGATTTTTGATATAGCTAGTACGCGCATACTCACGTTGAGACGTTTCCACAATCCGACCTCCAATAGAAAGGTGTACATCAGAAAAACATGAAAATCCAAAACCGTTGGTCAGGGTTAGAAAGTCTGACATTTCGAGGGGTACCCACGTTTTATCAATTTTTTTCATAACGTTAAATACGAAATTCAAACGTATGTTTTTCGGATCGATTACTAATCCAGGAATTGATCTTATGTTAAATATGATAGGCGACAAATTTAAGTGTGAGTCAGTGGGTAAAACCGTATCGCTAGGTATGTACTCGGTAGAAACGTTCTCCAGATTGGAGACTCTCCAGTCGTCACGTATCATCTGGCTTTTAGACTGTTTTCGTGTCATTGTCACCTTGTTAGTTGGTTAATGATGTTGTATGAAGTATCTGTGTACTTTATAGACATAGTCTGGTTAAGTCGGGAAGAGAGACGTCTATTGAAACTTTGGTCGTAAATGGAACAGAACAAAAAAGTCAAATTGTTTCATTTCCACTATGTCACCTTGCTTATCGTGTAAAACAAATGTAACTTTGTTTATCGTCGAACCTTCTAGCTTTACATAGCCTACAACGTTGTTGTAATCCGTTATTACATAAGGATCAGTCTCTGGAGCGTGGAAGAATGAAATCATTTGATTTGTTGCCCCTTCACTAGTGACCAGGTTTTGCTTCGCTGCGTTACACGATACAAAATAGAGCCTGTCTTCGAGAAATGGTGCATAAACTTGAAATTTTATTTGAAAGTCACGAACAGCGTGGCGTTCGTTTTTCAATCGTGTTTCTAGACCGAGAACAGTTGCAAGTCCTTCAGATAGATAGACGGTGGATCGTTTAGGAATTCGTATAACCCAGTCGTTAGTTAGAGTGTCTTTAATGATTCTGGCTGGTGCAGTAGCTAAATTTTCGCCAAACTTGGATTTCAACTGGTAGCTCATAATATGTAGTGCTTCTTGCTCTTTCGTATATGGAATCTGGTCAAAGTGTACTAAAGTAGGTGTATCTTCTTTACTATCGTCGCTAACGTGATACAACCATAATTCATCAGTGTAAATCCAAGACGAAATTGCAGAGCTGTATATAAGTTTGAGTTCGTAATCTTGCCGTGTCAGATCGAGTGTAAACGGTAAATAGACAACAGCTTCATTGGAGTTTATAGAATTTGAAGCTACACAGTATAAACCATCTTTATCCATGATTATTATTGAACGATTTTATCTAGTTTAAAGCGTTTATATACACCAGACAACGCTTCTCACTCGTTAAACGGAAGTAATTCTGCTGCATACCACGAACCGCTGATTTCAACCCCATC
This sequence comes from Daptonema setosum, assembly GCA_964036265.1. NCBI lineage: Eukaryota > Metazoa > Nematoda > Chromadorea > Monhysterida > Xyalidae > Daptonema > Daptonema setosum. The sequence continues at coordinate 29,585,025 of OZ038446.1, read as the reverse complement.
GTCAGGGTCCTCAAGTACATAACGGCTAATGTTACCGTAATCCAGTCTTCGTTTCACGCGAAATATTTTTTTTGCGTAGTAACCGTGTCGTTCTTTTGTGAACGGCATTCGGTCGGCAGCTACTTGCACACTTTGTCCTATAGAGAGAGAAGGTGTGACACGTTTTGTTTTATAGTAATCAGGGTACAATTTATCGAAAACCGTATGCTGATTTTCAAAGTTAACTTCTGAAGGGCTAATACCGCCAAGCGATCTGTTAGGACGTTTGTTCTTGGCGTGAGTGAAATCCTGCAGTTTGTCAACCCATTTTTTGGTACCGTTTTTATCTAAGTACTTGAAAATTGAATTCAACAAATGACGTCCTGACCCCTCACAGAGTCCGGATTTGAGTGGTTTTCTTAACGGTACATGAGCTATACCCAGCTCTTTGTATAATTTATCACATGTTTTACTCCAGAAATCCGTTCCCAAATCGGTTGCTAGTACTAGTTTCGGAGCCAGAACACCGTCGCTTTTGATTTCCGAAAAAATTTCTTTCATAGCGACAGAAACGGTTTCAGCAGATTTATTTTTCAGTGGTCTAGTGAAGATTTTCCGGGAAAAAGTGTCTACCATCAATAAAATGTATTTGAATCCACTGTTCCATCGTGATAATTCAGTCACAGTAAACAAATCTGCTTGATAGCTGTATCCTATAGAAGACGTGAGAATTCTAGCTCTTTTAAATTTTCCCTTTTTTCTCGTGAATTTCCTATACGTGTCATCAGATAGAAGAAAGTTTTTGACTTGACGTTTTGTGTATTTGTCTTTCACAGCTGAATGTAAACTGTCCTCACCGCTGTACGAGTGCGGGTTTTTCGGATCTTCGTAAATTTGTTTTAAATCCATACCAATTTTAATTCCATGATTACAGAGAAGCATTACTATTTGTATCAGAATTGAGACGAGAATACTCCGACGTGTCGTATTTTATTACACCTGATTTGCAGTGCCGAAAGGGGATAACAGGCAAAAAATGTTAGCTGGCGACGAAGTCCGTGCAAAGTTGCGTGATAACGTTCATATCATCATCATAGTGATCGTATTCGCTTTATTATCCGTATGTACAGTGACTTTGTTGCAAAGTCACGGTGTAAAATGTGAAAGTAGAGAAAACCGTTTTGTATCTGTGCATTTGTTAAATGGTTATGTAGGTATTTACATTCGAGAAGGAGTTCACTTTATTTTGGTTGAACGGTACCCGAAATATTCTTATCACATTTTGGAGTCAAAAGAAATTGGTGAACTTATTCGCTTTGTAAACACATGTATTCATTGCGTCGGAAAATGTGCTTATACAAATGATACTACGGTCAAGTTAATTAGAAAGAACGACTTAGTCGTCAATGATTTTAAACAATGTAAGATTCCGACGCAATGTTATTGGTTTGGTAAAATATTTGACTGCAATGATTTAATCAAAATTGTCAAAATTTTTACTTAGCATAATCTCTCGATTCAGATGCCGGTCAGAAAAGGTAATATTGGGAGACTAACAACTACAGGGATTTTCGAGAGTTTGCGTGCTAACACAGAGCAGGAGGCTGTAATTAACGATAACGATGTTAAACTACGGATGTGCAATGTAATAAGGCAACTACGTTACCAGCTTATAGAACGTAATATGCCGAATCTTTTGATTCGGGCTACTCCTAGAAGTCTCATCGAAGTTTTGAAATTCATTAGGTACAGAATGTCACCGGATTATTTATCTCTATCAATGTTCGTAGCGGTAATGTTGTTGTGTGAAGAATGGAATGTGAATAGTATCAAACTGCCTAGCAGTGAGTTTTTAGTTGATCTTTATTATAAAGATTTCTTGACCGATAATGGAGGATGGGAAGGCTATCTTGCCTACATCGAGAGTTCATGCGGTTATAAGTTTTGCGGTGTGTGACACTCTTATAATAAATACAATTTCATATTTCAATTCAGTGTTATATTTTTGAAAAATTTGTTTCAAACAGACTTATTTATGTATTAGATTTTTCACTTGTTATTCATTTATTTGTTATCAATACTCGTCACTGTAATTCATTGTAATTTTATGTTATATTTTTCTATGAAAGTAAAGTAATAGTAAATTATTGGCTGTGGATGTTTTACAACGTTGAAACGGTGATACTTTCCACCCCGATGCAACATCGGATTACTAATTAATATGAAATTGATTAAAATCATAATAATATATCTACAGGTCATGGCTAAGAAACGAGACCGAGTGATATGTAATATATGTCAAATATGTGTATGCAGAAAAAATATATCGAGACATAGAAAGAGAGTGCATGGAAGTTTAATGTGTCTGCGATGTGTCAAGAAAGGGTTGAATGAAAAAAATCAGCAGGTGAACAAAGCAATTTTTCGAATGCGTCTTCGGTCAGAAAGTTTTTTGCGAGTACTCGGTATAAGCACCTGGTTTCAAACTTTACAACTTCAAATGCTAGCCTCACAAATTCATAACTGTCTTCACCGGCATATGCGTGAAACCTACGAATCGAACTTGAAAAAAATGGATATAATCATTATTTTGAAGACGTTCAATCGTATTTGGCAAGACTCTGGATTTGTAAACTATGCAGATGGTTTGAAAACAGTTATCTGGTTGATTATTTACGATTATATCACTGCTGGAATCCCTATTTTATGAATCTTATAAAAGCAATAAAAATATAAAAAACCATGGTAATAGTCGGTTGACGATGAGTCTTTTTCACGGGTACCTTTGGAAGAATCAGTAACTAACAGTTGTACTTTGGTTCCAGGAGCTTCTGCTCAAGCTGAAGCTGCAGCAGAGGTACTTTATAAAAATAATAATGGGCGGTGTATTTAGCGATGAGTTATCCAGAAATACGATGAGTTTTTTGACAAGTGTGGGCGGATAAGCTGGCACCTTGCCAGCGGTAGGCGTGGGTGTTTCAGGATTCCGAACCCTATCAAACGCGTTGGTGAGAAAGGCCCTAGATTACTACTGACTTGGATCTTGATTCCATGATATGAATATGAAAAGCTATATATTCTTCACGTGTAATTTTCGTTCGAATTTAGTCGGGTAATCTCTATCTTAGTTCTTATTTTAGCCTTTGTTCAGTAATCAGTTCTTCCCAACTTTAAAAATAAATTATTTTTTGCGAAAAATTTTGCATTCTCACGCAAAACGTTTCAACTTTATGATATAGTTCGTTTCATGTTTCACGTTTCAGCTTGAAACACGAAACGGAAACTGAAGCTGAAACGTTTCAGTTTCAACTTGAAACGGACTATATCTAGCCCTTAATACCAAAATGTGTGCACCAAAGTTGCATCAGTCCGGTGAATGTTTCATTCAATATGTATCTGTGCGTTTATAACCAGTTGGGGGCGGAGTCGTGTGCTAGCTGTTGATTGGTTGATTAGCCAGCACACAATACATATGTACGTATGACAATCACTGATCATCAAGAGCGTTTTTGGATGCGCCATGTCTCAACCCAGGGTTTGAATCAGGACACTCGGCTTGCGAGACCGGCGCCTTTTAACCACTTGACAAGTGAAGCGACAAACATTACAAACATCATACACAAGCTTTATTGGTCTATTAACAGTCTGGATACATGTGAGCACAAAATTAATTGCGATATAAACATTCAAACCGAGAAATAATGATGGTGAAAAAACACAAATAACAAACACTTGATCATTCAACACAAAGAATTATGGGATCAACTTCTGCTGATCAGCTAGACGGCTGACATTTGCATAGTCATCCTAATAATATTATATATCACATTATCAAAGTATCAATTATATGTACTACACCATACCACATGTCATTTCGTTCCATCAAACTCGAAAAAAGCCAGTTTAAAAAGTTACGCATTTTGAGTATATGTGATTGCTTTTATAGTTCGCGTTTGATTCATTTCATTTTGATTTTGAAACTGGAACCGCGCTATTTTTTTCTTTCTTTCTCGGGTAAACCCCGTGTTCAAAGCATACATACAGGGTGTCCCATTTAAAAACGTTCGTTATTGCCCTGAAAACCGCAACATATTTAAAATTTCATGCCTGCGGTTGCGGTGTTGAACTGTTTGTGTAGTTGTTGAACTGGTTGTGTGGTAGTTGAACTGGTTGTGTGGTAGTTGAACTGGTTGTGTGGTAGTTGAACTGGTTGTGTGGTTGTTGAACTGGTTGTGTGGTTGTTGAACTGGTTGTGTGGTTGTTGAACTGGTTGTGTGGTTGTTGAACTGGTTGTGTGGTTGTTGAACTGGTTGTGTGGTTGTTGAACTGGTTGTGTGGTAGTTGAACTGGTTGTGTGGTTGTTGAACTGGTTGTGTGGTTGTTGGACTGGTTGTGTGGTTGCTAAACTGGTTGTGTGGTTATTGAACTGGTTGTGTGGTTGTTGAACTGGCTGTGTGGTTGTTGAACTGGTTGTGTGGTTGTTGAACTGGTTGTGTGGTTGTTGAACTGGTTGTGTGGTTGTTGAACTGGTTGTGTGTTTGTTGAACTGGTTGTGTTGTTGTTGAACTGGTTGTGTGGTTATTGAACTGGTTGTGTGGTTGTTGAACTGGTTGTGTGGTTATTGAGCTGGTTGTGTGGTTGTTGAACTGGTTGTGTGGTTGTTGAACTGGTTGTGTGTTTGTTGAACTGGTTGTGTGGTTGT
>OZ038446.1:29572844-29575344 GCA_964036265.1 Daptonema setosum | reverse complement strand
ACAGACAGACAGAAATGAACTCAGGTGCGCTTTCAGAAGTTTCGAGTTCCGAGTGCCACATTAAAGAAAGCCTACAAACTTTAAATGACTGGTTTTTACAACAGATTGTCAACTCATGCTCAAGTCAGTCGATTGATTAATTGTCTGGTACACAGATTGACAGTCTGACTAACCAAATTAATGACTGATTATCCTAAAAACAGATTCTTCTGCATGGCGTACACTTCAAAATGAAATCGGTGCGAGACACAAGTGCGTGGTGCAAGCTGCTTATTTTTGTTAGCTTATCAAAAAGCTTGAAACTTCTTGTTTATAGTCTCCGCTAGCAATACTTGTGATTTCCACTAGCTATACTTGTGATTATAATAAAAAAGCCCCGAACAAAAAGGACAGAATTAAATGGTTGAGAAAGTGAACTTTTATTAAGACTCATTTACCCTTATTAACTCAGACCCAGGGGTGGGCCGCTGAGGGGGGGGGGGTAACCCCCCATCTTTGCAGGGTACCCCCCGCTCGACTCGAAAATTTCGAGAAAAACAGCCTCAAAACCCGGTTTTGAAACTCAAAAACTCGATTTTTGGCCTATTTTTCAAGAGGCCTATTTTCTGGGTCAATTTTGATGGTTAAATCTGAAATAACCGGTTCATGTGACGTTAATACCATATAATAAGAATTTTTTAGGCAAAAACAAGCAAAAAACGTGTTTTTGTTTTCTCTACCCACCCTTACCCGACGGGCGTAATCTGAGATTTCCAGATTCTACCCGCCCCACCCCCACCCTTCGAACGCCGAAAAACCCGCCAACCCCTGCTCAGACCTATGACTTTTTTTTAATTTTTCTTTCATTAATGTTGCGCGTATTTCAGATCTCTCGATTAAAAATGTGTTTCAACAAGACTTGAATCGTTGGCATATTGAAACAATCCGTAGTTGCAGAAGTCAGTTTATTTATGTTTGACTTGACTTGACAATGAATGGTTGCCTGACTAACTAACATAAATAACTGTTTGACTGTAAATGATTGTCTGACTAACTCACTTACTGAGAAACTATTTGATTGACTGACTAACTAACTAACTGTTTGACTGAATTTTTATCTGACTAATTCACCTACTGAAAATTGGTATATTTAGTTTTGAACACAACCCAAAGCCAATATGGAGTTCGGTATTATGCGGAAGAAAAACACGACTGCGTAACGCAGGCTGTTCATCTTCGTTAGAAGCAGCAGCAGCACTTGTTGTAGTAGTAGTAGTAGTAGTAGTAGTAGTAGTAGTAGTAGTAGTAGTAGTAGTAGTAGTAGTAGTAGTAGTAGTAGTAGTAGTAGTAGTAGTAGTAGTAGTAGTAGTAGTAGTAGTAGTAGTAGTAGTAGTAGTAGTAGTGTAATAGTAGTAGTAGTAGTAGTAATAGTAATAGTAGTAGTAGTAGTAGTAGTAGTAGTAGTAGTAGTAGTAGTAGTAGTAGTAGTAGTAGTAGTAGTAGTAGTAGTAGTAGTAGTAGTAGTAGTAGTAGTAGTAGTAGTAGTAGTAGTAGTAGTAGTAGTAGTAGTAGTAGTAGTAGTAGTAGTAGTAGTAGTAGTAGTAGTAGTAGTAGTAGTAGTAGTAGTAGTAGTAGTAGTAGTAGTAGTAGTAGTAGTAGTAGTAGTAGTAGTAATAGTAGTAGTAGTAGTAGTAGTAGTAGTAGCAGTAGTAGTAGTAGTAGTAGTAGTAGTAGTAGTAGTAGTAGTAGTAGTAGTAGTAGTAGTAGTAGTAGTAGTAGTAGTAGTAGTAGTAGTAGTAGTAGTAGTAGTAGTAGTAGTAGTAGTAGTAGTAGTAGTAGTAGTAGTAGTAGTAGTAGTAGTAGTAGTAGTAGTAGTAGTAGTAGTAGTAGTAGTAGTAGTAGTAGTAGTAGTAGTAGTAGTAGTAGTAGTAGTAGTAGTAGTAGTAGTAGTAGTAGTAGTAGTAGTAGTAGTAGTAGTAGTAGTAGTAGTAGTAGTAGTAATAGTAGTAGTAGTAGTAGTAGTAGTAGTAGCAGTAGTAGTAGTAGTAGTAGTAGTAGTAGTAGTAGTAGTAGTAGTAGTAGTAGTAGTAGTAGTCACGTCACGATGCAGACTGGTAGTAGTAGTAGTCACGTCATGAGACTGGTAAGTTACAGCTTGCAGTTAAATCACGAAAGATGATACGTAGTGAAAACAAACGCAAATACTTGGTTTGCCCGCCGCAAGACAAACGTCCGTGTTTTTTCACCCCAATGAACTTTCACCTCGCGTTCTCCACCATTTTTCTACCGGGGAAAAGACACTGCCAAGAAAGATGGTCGAACTTGAAACGCCCGAGAGCGGCGTCATTTCACCCCGCGTTGTTCACCTATCCGGTTTCTATTTGCTGATTAGCTGATCGACCAAGAAACACATGATATAACGCATGATATAAAATCATACAAATGGTGAAAGAGGGAGTTAGTTAGAGTGTGTCCATTTCAAATCCGACAGTAATTTTGAGCATTAAAATACGGTTGTTCG
>OZ038446.1:29544030-29566530 GCA_964036265.1 Daptonema setosum | reverse complement strand
ATCCTGACTTAATGACTTGAAAGCGTAAATGGCTTTTGCCCCATCTAACGCAGGAATATGAATTTGTGAAGATTACTAGTTGTTCCAACAGTACGGTGCTTCGGCTCATCATGCCAGCATCACCCGAGATCGGCTCAATGAACCCTTCCCTGGTTCCTGTATCGGTAGAGAAGAGCAACTTTTGTGGCTTGCCAGGTCGCCAGATGTAAACCATCTAGATTTATGACTCCAGGATGATTTGAGGGCCCACTTATATCCGGGAAGTACCAAAAATACGAGCCAATCACGTCTTCTTATCCTTGAAGAGATGGGAGTTTTTTCATGGACACAGGTTATGTAGCCGTGCTAGTTGTGCCTCGTCGCTGGAAACGATGTTTGTATATTCGAATATTAGCTGAAATAGAACATGACTTACTGGACACCTCTTATATTTATGTGGAAATAATGACCTTTCATCATACAAATCAGACGCTTGATACAGCAGAAGAATACAATGGCTTTTCAATTAATTATCTCTATGATTAGGAGACAGTTGAGGTAACTGATATGATCGTTCGATAGCTGGATATTCATAAAAAAATTACATAAACATTCATTAAAAACTTGAGTGAGTGAGTGAGTGAGTGAGTAACCTCACTGCTGGTATTGCTAGCCAGTTCGGAAGCCCGTCGCCGATTACTGAGGTAAATGATGCCGATAATAAAGGTGTTGATGACAATTAGACTGAGCAATGGTCCCACGGCCATGATGATCGTGTACATCCATGTGTAGTACAGATCGATGTAGTACTGATTCTGTCGTAGTGACGTCGGCCACACTTTCACTGCAACATAACTACTGTAAAGCGGGAGTTATACTTCACTGCGATGTAACTACTGTAAAGCGGGAGTTATACTTCACTGCAATGTAACTACTGTAAAGCGGGAATTATACTTCACTGCGATGTAACTACTGTAAAGCGGGAGTTATACTTCACTGCGATGTAACTACTGTAAAGCGGGAGTTATACTTCACTGCGATGTAACTACTGTAAAGCGGGAGTTATACTTCACTGCGATGTAACTACTGTAAAGCGGGAGTTATACTTCACTGCAATATGTAACTACTGTAAAGCGGGAATTATACTTCACTGCGATGTAACTACTGTAAAGCGGGAGTTATACTTCACTGCGATGTAACTACTGTAAAGCGGGAGTTATACTTCACTGCAATGTAACTACTGTAAAGCGGGAATTATACTTCACTGCGATGTAACTACTGTAAAGCGGGAGTTATACTTCACTGCAATGTAACTACTGTAAAGCGGGAATTATACTTCACTGCGATGTAACTACTGTAAAGCGGGAGTTGTACTTCACTGCAATGTAACTACTGTAAAGCGGGAGTTATACTTCACTGCAATTTAACTACTGTAAAGCGGGAGTTATACTTCACTGCAATGTAACTACTGTAAAGCGGGAGTTATACTTCACTGCAATGTAACTACTGTAAAGCGGGAGTTATACTTCACTGCAATGTAACTACTGTAAAGCGGGAGTTATACTCCGGCGCACGCCCTGTGCACGTGACGTGCGCCAAAGTGTTCATACTTCCGGTGCACGCGCACCAGCGCACCGGCCTGCCTTCTTTAGAAAGGCGCGCTGCGCACGTGCGCCGAAATCAGTGCAGAGCACGCGTGCTCCGTGCACCATGCGCAGAAGTATAACTCCCGCTTACCAAGCATAGTAAAATTTGCACTGAGAATTCATCATTAACGAAGCCATTTGGTCATACTAATATAGTGCTGACAAACTTCTATTAGAAAATTTTGTTTGTAACATTTTGTCCTGCACAAATGCGAATTATGGATCCACGAGAAAACCACCTAGAAAATGATTGTTTTAGGGACGAAATAAACTTTAATTGCTTCTAAGCCCACAATAGGCATATAAAACATATATTTAATGAAGGGCCACTTTGGTTTTCACTGCTTTTAAATTTTTTTTGCTATGAAAGCTATTTAAGCTTGAAAAAACGAGAAATAAGATAAAATCAATTTATTCATACAGTAAAGTGATGTTTCATGAACCCAATGTAAGTTTCCAATACCTAAAATGTAATTCACCTTGAAATCAACCATTTTCGAAGCAGTTTTTGTGTGGATCCATAATACGCATTTGTGCAGGACAAAATGTTACCAACAATATTTTCTAATAAAAGTTTGTCAGTACTATACCATATCAGAATGGTTTTGTCGTAATCGGAAGTGATGTATTGGTGAACCAACGGGCTACGGTACATAACAAAATACAGAAATATAAACGGGGTCTTGTGTTTCAGAGCCCAGTTCCTAAGAATTACCGGATGGTAAACATAAAGGTAAATTGAAAATTTTAGAATCGAGCTTCATGAGTATCTGAGGTATTCCGGAAATTGAAAACAAGGTTTTCGAATTTTTTTACAAAATATTTTTTTGAATTACCTTTTTCCGGCTCTCATACTTTACCCTGCTTTTGGGGGCGGTAAAGTTTTGTATGGGAGCTGGAAAAAAAGGTAATTCAATAACTGGGCCCAGGCAAGATTTGAACCAGGACGACCAGTTTCGGAGGCTGACGCGCAGGCGACAAAAGTAAAGATAATCAAGTACTTTATAGACGATAGAGATAATCCGCTTCAATTTGGGGAGAGGTATAGTTGTCAACCTCTTTTTACCAGAGCCAGCATTGATAACCTAACCAGACGTGTCGTTGTATTTTTCCTCCCAACAGGCAATGGTTTTCGTCTCGAAGAAATGACAGGCGTTATAGGCCAACGCCAGCACCAATATGGTCGCTGATATGCACTTGGCTGTGTGCGTCGTGCACAAACGCTGTCTGAAATACAGTAATCTTCGATCTAAAGTTCGCCTAGCATACTTTTTCAACTCATCCGAAAACCTGAAATCATTGTAGCTCACTTTTACACAAACTATTTTCTGGCTTTGCAACATTGGCGTATATTTAAAATCAGTATCTTAATCAATTGAAAGTGCTATACCTATTGAGTTCTGTACTCAAAATTCCAAAACCCAAAACATTTCCTAGAATTTTGAGCAAACGCCATTATTTTTCGTCACCAACAATATATTTCATATGAAGTTTTACTGTCCGTTAACCCCCGATTACCTATCGTAAGGTTGGCTTGTCCGAGCGGGAGCGAGTTAGGCCCGCGCAGCGATGGTATTTCACTGGTTACCCACCTCAGTATGCTAACATGAAATTCGTGTAGAGGAGAAATTCTAGGAAAATTTTTGGGTTTTTGAAATACGCGTTCTGTTTGTACAAACGTCTTGAATACAACTGTGTACCATTGATCATTGATCTTTCAACAGGAATTTTTATTCGTGGACAAATTTCATGGATTTCATGAAAGTGACAGACCTGATGCGAAGGAGGCGTTTTGAAAATTGTTATCACCGATGGAAAAGTAATGGGTTTTGTAAAATTGACCAACTTCACCGGTATAAAAAGCTTATATAACTTAGCTAAAAGAGCTATCCTATTTTGTGAAAACTTTTTATTCTATTAAATAATTAACTTAACGGACAAGAAGACATTCGAAAAAAACCTACGACTCTTGGAAAAGTCATGGACTTTGTAAATTTGCCACGAACCTGACTCGGATGGGCATGACGACGACGATGCAGCAGTCAACGGCCGCCGCCACCACCAGGTAAACACTCGTCGTCTGGGCCAGCATGCTCATCGGGTAGATGATTGGTGTACCGAAACCATAAACCTGAAAAATCAAAACCATACACCAAAACCATAAAGCCAAAACCAAAACCATAAACCTGAAAAACAATACGTCTTTCCCTGATATCGCTTGATCAGGGTGACCTGTTACTGACATTAATGTTCCTGAACAGGCAACCATGGTATCCGTTATGTCGTTATATGTTATGTCGAAAAAAAGGATTGTTTTCAAAATGTTCAAAGGCGCACCTAGAATAGAGTTCGATTCAAACTGTCTCTCTGAGTAAGCAGAAACCACGGTTAATATTTATTTCAAAAAAATTAATCGAGAGTGTTATAACTTGGTCGGGGTTTCCTATTATGCAACATGCAATGAATGGATAGCAATTTTCGTAAGTTATGTGAAAAATATTTTATTTCTCGAGTTTTTGAAAGCGCGCCAGAAAAAAAAACAGATTTGAATTCATACTGCGCGCCGAAAAGTTCTTGACTATTAAGGAACCTTGGATCGGCTTTATAAATGTTATGTTATGTTATGTTATGTTATGTTATGTTATGTTATGTTATGTTACGTTTTACTTACCCAAGGTATAATCGGATGTAAGCACTCGACGGCCAGCAGGAGAAACAGAAAGAAGGCGGTGATGATGACTACCATATCCGACACGGCCAGAGCGCACAGATAAAAGTTCATGGAACTTCGCATTGTCTGAATAAAAAAAAATGTCGGATATATGGATTACCGGAATACCTGAGACTTGTAATGAAACTGAATAAGAATTCACGAAATTTCCTTGTTGGCTATGCATGTAACTACTACTATTTTTCGACAATAATATAGAGCTTTGAATTGGTTTCAGATGTACGTAAATATTTTTAGTTAAAATTGCGGATATCTAAATAAATTCAATAAAAATTCCAGTTGCCGAAGCTTCAGCGAAAATGCGCGATTCTCGCCGAAGCTTCGGCGATTTTGTCACATCTTTTTGTCCTGTACTGTATTTGCCGCGAGCGCAACACGGCTACAACTAACGCTGCACGCAAGAAGTGTAACAAAGTATGGTGTAAAAAAGTATGGTGTAACAAAGTATGGTGCAACAAAGTATGGTGTAACCTTTTAGTGCTGAAATCGGTTGCATGGACTCTTCGCAATCAATTTTGTACTCCCATGTAAAGCAAAAAATGTTGCCCAAAACGTCTGATAATAAAGCATAACTAGCCTCAATTCAACTTGGTTGACACCATAGTTTTAACACAGTATGCATAGCTTAGGGTGTAGATGATTAATGTTCATGTTATTATGAGTCTGGAAAGTATAAGTATGGAAAAGCCTTACTAAGATCAAAAAAATGGAGGACTTTCAAATTTAGTTTTCTTATCAATTGAAACTGTTAAAACCAACCGGTCGACTATAAATGAGTACGGCAAGCGAGTTGCCAACAAGACCGAGGAAGCCGATAAACGGCTCGAGTATAGCAGCCACCACCACGTTGTACACCTACAACATAATGTTTCATATTTCTTCAACATTGTTTCATATTAATTTACTAGTACCGTAAAATCTAGAATACTCAACGAATTTCAAAAATTCTAAAATAATTTTCTTGCTCCTAAATCTAGTCATCCGTATAACAAATTTCATTCAAAAACAATTTAGTTTTGCGAAATTTATGCTGAGAAAAATGAAAAAAATTGTAAAAAGCACAAACCCGATAACTGGTGCTGACGGGCGCACAGATGCCACATTGTGGCAAGTAATGACTCGTGGCGTTCATCGGGTATTGAGTATATATAGAGGCATTAGCTCGAACCGGTGCACATCAGTGAAACGCTGGTTAATAACGCTGTGATGAAAAAAGATTTCTGGTGGTAGTTAAAGTTCTAGAGAAGAAATTATTCATAATAAATCAAAAAAACGTATTGTTTAATCACTGGCGAGTCATGCGAAGAGAAGTGACATTTTCGTGACAACGACTATGTAAAACTCATTTATCCTTTTACGATGGAGATTTCACAAGATTTGATCACAATGAGCCAGTTTTTTATGTGCCCAATGATAATGGAATGATAAGCACGAGAAGTATGCAACCCAAAAACGCCTGGTTCAGACAAGATACAGTATGCCCGGATTAAGTAGGATTTGATGTCAGCCAGTCGGCTAGGAAATCTACGTCGGTTTTGAACCCAATACCACTCGTTTCCGAATCAGTTGCCGTACGCAATAGATCTTTAAGGAAATCTAGTGAAAACAGAACTTTTTTCCGACCGTGAAACTTTACCTACGACTCAGATCATTAAATTGATGATGGAAGATGATGACTGGCCAAACATTTACTCAACTCACATCATCAGCTGTAGTCACTAGCTGACGAGAAGGAGTGGGGAAAGTGTTTTCCGAAAGTAGAATTTGTTCCCTAAGGTGTAGGTAAACTGACCTGAAAACTGCTATTTTCCCCCCCTCTTTGGCGAGGTTCCCCTACTTTCAGAGGTTTAGATCGTCTGCCAGTGGCTGTAGTATGTACGCCATAAGTTATAACATATGCGAGGTACATTTCGTCGGTTATGATGAACCTTTTCAAAAGGTGAACAGGATTTTATGTACAGACCCACAGAGAAATGGTACTCTACCTCTGTTTCTTCGTATTTGAATTTCTTTCCGAAAATGGGTTAAATTTTTTTATGAAAAAACTTTTCTACGTTTTAATTTTTTAAACCTTCATCACGCATATTGTTAACAGGAAGAAAGATACAATGATCAGGATTTTGTGCGGCTGGTATAATAATCATAACCGACTGTATGAAATTCCCTCTCTTTGGAGTTTTATTATTATTTTAGAATTGGTTACCTAAGATGTCGGTAAATGACATGAAAACTGCCGATTCCCCCGCTTTGACGAAACTTCCTCCCCTTTGGGGAACTAGCTCGTCTGCCAAAGGCCACATGGTTTCGTATTATCCTTATAACAATCATATTTGTTCTCCGAAGCTGCCGTAAATCAAACATCATGAGTTCATTTAATATGAATAACATGACCTGACTGTGACCTGACCATGAATCTAAACATCATATAAATACCAAATGTAATTTACAACTTTAATCTTATAGCCCAACCACGGTTTAATTGATAAATAGTGCGCGGTGAAATTTCTGAACGTCAAACCCTGTTTGGCTAGATACCATATATCCAAAACCCAAAAATTTTCCTAGAATTTTTTGCGCATACTAAGGTGGATAACCACGGAAATACCACCGCTGCGCGGGCCTAACGATAGGTAGTCGGGGGTTAACGGACAGTAAAACTTCCTATGGAAAATACTTTTGATGACAGAAAATTTTGGCGTTTAGTGAAAATTCTAGGAAAATATTAGGGGTTTGGAATTTTGCGTTTGGGCCACCACGTTTCGGAACGAACACGCTCAATTGTGAGTTGGGTTTTCACGGTGCCCGTCAATGTTTTGGATGCGAGTGGATTACGTTGGCTTAGGGTAAGATATTGAAGATCCGAAATGGTCTCCAATAATAATGATAATAGACATGTTCTCCGTAACTAATTTGTTTAAGTATGCCTCACTGTCATCACATTGATTATGGATCACAACATACGGGATTTAAATGAAACCGTGGTTGGGCTATAAGATCACATTGATTATGTAGGTAAAGTGTGAGACAGACACTGACTGCACTGGCGGACTAGCTGAACCTTCAACGGGAGGGGAATTTCATCAAAGAGAGAGAAATGGCAGTTTTCAGGCCATTTTACTTACACCTTAAGGAACAAACTTTACTTTTCAAAATCACCAAACAAGGGGGAATTCCACTTTTTGGAACCACCAAACAGTGGGGGAATTCGGCTTTTGCATTCTGCATACGCAAAAGGTTGTAACTGAGAGATTTTTCCGAGGTGGTCTTGGCGAACCAGGCTACATATTTATTGTACCCACTACCGGACAAGAAGGGGTAAGTTGAGTGGAATTTCCCCTCTTTGGCGTTCTCAAAAAGTAGAATTTGTTCCCTGAGGTGTAGGTACATAAAATGGCTTGATAACTGTCGATTCCCCCATTTTGATAAAATTCCCCTCCCTTAGGGGATATAGCTCGTCCGCCAGTGTACCAAACAGTAATGATGAGCTCGACACGAGGTCTTAAGTCAGGTTTGTACCGGGGGTGTTCATGATTAGATCCACACCATATGCAGAACCAGTCAGTCTGTCGGATTAAAGACACTGGCGAACGAGCTAACCCTCCAAAGGGAGGGGAATTTCGTCAAAGAGGGGATAACTGGCAATTTTCAGGCCATTTTGTCAATACCTTAGGAAACCAAAATTATATTTTTGGCAACCTCCAAAAAAGGGGGATTTCAGCTTTTACCTCCACCTTCTCGCCCGCTAATGGACGTGTCTCCTCCATAGCTTGATCATGGGTTCTTGTTATCACAAGTTTTTTATGGTTCCGTTACTGAAAATAGTTTAGGAATTCTGTCAGATTGTGAAACATCAGCTTCTCATAAAAGGATACAAAACAAAAATGCCGGCTTATGTTATCGCATACGGCTGGTGGTGAGTTGAGTTGAGTTTAGATGCTTGACCAGTCATCACCTTCTATCATTCATTATAAAAAAAACTTTCATGATCTGGAAAAGCAGGAATGTCTTTTCATCTCAAGGGATAAACCAAAAAAAAACAGGGAAAAATGGCGCGCATTCAAACTTCCGTTTGCTAATCTGATGTGAATGCCGCAGCACTATCGAACGAGAAGGTGGAGGTAAAAGTGGAATTCCCTCCCTCTTTGAAAAAAAAACAGAGTTTGTTCCTTTTAAGGTGTAGGTAAAATGGCCCAGAATTTCTGCTAATTCCCCCTCTTTGGTAAAAATCCCCTCCCTTTGCAGGATTAGCTCGTCCGCCAATGTACTGCAGTCATTCGCTGGCCGGCGGCTGTTTTATAGACAAGACAGAATCAGAGAAAATCATAATTATTACATGCGACAGGTCTTCAGACATTCTCCAGTCATATGTAACTTGGTCAAAATCTCTTGTTCATCCAAAAGTTTTTGGCGCGCAATTCAAATTCAAATTATACTTTGCCACGGGTTCAAACTTCCTAATCGGATTTAAATATTGTGAGGCGGCGGCGGATGTTTTATAGACATGTCGGAATAAGAGAAATTCATAATTATTACATGCGACAGATCTTCAGAAACTCCAGTCATATGTAACTTGGTCAAAATCTCTTGTTCATCCGAAAGTTTTCGGCGCGCAAATCAAATTCAAATTATGTTTTGGCGCGGACTCAAACTTACGTATCCTAATGAGATGTGAATACTGTAAGGCCGGCGGCTTATAAAGCTGGCTCTCAAATCAATTTCTAGTTAAACACGTTGAGCTTTACTAATGGCATTGATTTATATACCTGCGTCGTGTCGTGAAAGACTTGTTTCGATAAATATTCGTAACATGCAGGGCTGGGGGACTTAATTTAAAAGTACTTTTTTAGGTGCCACTTAATTTTTTTTTTCCATTTTAAAAGTGCCACTTTTGAATTTGTCGCCTGAAAATTAAGTGGCACTGAATTCCAGAATTTGAATTTAGTACCAAAAAATTATTTTCGTGCTTATTAATTTCTCTACGGCTAAGGTCGTAAGCTAAGCAAAATTGGCTAAAAGTAAAGAATTTTGGATTCTGTCATTTTATCACTAAGAAATCCATAGTATTTTACATAGTTACAAAATAAATTCTGGTACTAAAAGAAAAGTTTTACAAACATTAAGTGGCACTTAAAAAATGTCCCGTTTTTTCAAGTGCCACTTAATGAGGTATTCCCGGGACTTTTAGCCCTGGTACTTTTAATTAAGTCCCCCAGCCCTGGTAACATGATATCGTGACTCAACTATACACATACATACAGGATACATATGACCGCGGACATGTGTGTGAATTTGCATAAAGCCAAACCACCCAGCGTCTTCCAGAGACCAAAAGCTTCTGGTAATCCGAGATTTCTTGATATAGAATTTTCGTGTCTTTGCCGTGGTTTGGAGACACCCGACCGTCCAGCCCAGAGACGACTTTCGGACAAGCCAAGCCAAACAAGTGAGGGACATTTCTCAATGAGAGGGTAATTTTACCTCCAGCTTCAAGAACAAATTCTACATTTTGAAACTGCCAAAAAGGGAAAATCTCGTTCCTTCCTTGTCCGCTGTCGGTTCCAGGGAATCTGGTAAATATATCGTTCTCAGTTGGTTATAAGACTGAAATTTGAACGCGCGCCTTCGTTGTACAACTTAATTATGTATGCCAAAAAAATTCTGATTTTTTGGGAAATAGAAATACATGCTATCTGACATCATCACTGGTGAGGTTTTACAGGCATTTGTTCTTCTGAAAATTGCATATCTTATTGGCGCACGTTTTCGGTTAGTCTCGTAATCAATTGAGAGTGATATACAGGGTGGGCCAAAAAAAACGACTACACTTTGATCTGACCTAGAGGTGGCTGTGTCCAATCTTTTGGCTTGTCGTTCTCAACATATATTAACAACATAATAACTTAGTTTTTCTGAAGTTTTCAATATGATATGTTGACTCTAACAAAAGTTGTGCACGTGCATCCAAAAAAACGTCTCGCGCATTTTTACAACAGCTTATAATGGGACTTAACTACGATTTTTATCAATTTGTAGACTATAATTTTCTACAAAAACTATCAAAACAATCAAATTTAGTGTATGATAGAATTAATCCTATTTTAATTCATGCTGAAAGTTCGAAAACACGCTTTAAACAGGTCATACTCTAATAAACGCCACTTTCTTACTTTTTCATTTAAAATTTTCACAAACGTTTCAAAACTGAACTTTGGGGATGAAACTCATCTGTTTATGCGGGAAAAGGTTAATTGTACTGAAAATTACCCCAAAAACAACAGAACTCCATGTTTCAGTGACAAATCTCATCGTAGGGACAATATATAGTATATGGCTGTGTATGGCTGTTGTAAAAACGAGCGAGCAACTTTTTCAGTCAAAAGTGCACATTTCTCTCTAACCCTAACCGATCCCAACGAAATTCTCAATATAACTAAGTTTATATGTTGTTAACATATGGTGAAAATGACAATTGTAAAAACTCATCACAGCAATTTTTATATCAGATCAAAGCTTGGTCGTTTTTTTTGGCCCACCCTGTAGATACAGTATATGTACATTAAGCCCGTAACGTAAAAAATCTTGCCCAAAACGTCTGATAATGAAACATCAGACAATCAGTGTTAACACGCACATCAATCATCATCACCTATGTTATACTGTGTTAAACTATGGCTTCAATCAAGTCGAGTTGAGGCTAGTGATGTTTCATCATCAAATGTTTTCGACCATATTTTCGCTTGCAGAAACATCATACGGGCTTATACATACAATACGTACATAACATGCGTCATCCATCAGGTAGTTTCAGTGAACAGATGACATGTTTACGAATGGTCAAAGGGTGCTAATACAAAAAAATCTATGCGGAATATAATAACAGAAATAGATAAAACAACAAAACCGATGTTATGGCCGTATCACCATGGACCATGGTACACTTCGGTACAATACATCGGTTGCACTGGCGGACGAGAAGGGGTGGGAAAAGTAGAATTCCCCCCTCTTTGGCATTTTCAAAAAGTAGAATTTGTTCCCTAAGGTGTAGGTAAAATGGCCTGAAAACTGCCGATTCCCTCCCTCTTTGATCACTTTCCCCTCCCTTTGGAGATTTGGCTCGGCCGCCACTGCATGGTTGTCATTCTAGGTGGTTTTCTGTGAATTCAGTACAGTACATATGAGCCTCCGTCACTAAGAATCGACAAAAATGCATTTTTTCAGTACAAACTTTTTTTTGGCTGAATGGACTGAAAATGATCATCCAGGCAGTAAATTTTGTTTGTTAAACAAATCCGTTGTCCAAAATTACCTAAAAACTTTATTTTTATGTGAAAGTCGGTTTTTAGTGACACGCCTTGACTTTGCCTATGAGTCGGTAATTTATTTTCAGTTTAACACAAATATCACGCGATATTCGAGTCGTATAACAAAACTTTTTTATATCCATGTAAATCAGTTCTTTGAGAACTTACATTCGAAATTTCAGATTGATTCATACATTACAGGATGAGATATGCTTCATTTCGAGAGGTATACTGCAACGCATAATTTGGACTTTTTCGAAGAAAATAAAAGTTAAAGTCGAATAAAAAAAATAGGCCTGGACTTTCGGCATTTTCATTACTAGAGATAGTTAGCGCAAGATGTACTCTACAAACTTATTATAATCTTAATCAGCGATCGGGGCTTTATTTAATGTAAGACTGGAATGAAAAAACTACTTTGGCTGAAAAAATTGCGTGCAGCTGATGTTCAACCAAAACGGGGGTGATTAGGGGGGAAACCGTCGAATGAAGACGATTTGGCTGAAAATCAGTAATTGATTAGGTGTTAGACTAATAATAATAATGAACGGGTTAGATTATTAATGTTTTTTCTCAAAAAATATCAGCCGCTAAACTTTCTAAACTGCGAAAACCGTCCGATTCTTTTTACGGCATGACGGCTTTTGGCGTTAAAACTAGCAAGGAAAAGGTTGACGATTTAGTATTGGCGTTGGAATATCCTGATATCTATGGGGAAATTCTAATATATTCGTGTTTTAATCTTCCACCGTTCTGTTTTTCAAATTATATGCGCGATCGAACGTGCCAGAAATGTCGATCATGACCAAAACCAGGTTGTCAGGCGTGCACCACACCAGTCAACAGAGGGTAGGATACAAACCGCAAGCTTTTCCACTCGCACTCGACGGGTTCGTGGGGCAATCGTTTAGGGCGCTCTTTCATTAATCCTAGGGTTCAGGGTTCGACACCAATTTTGTTTAGGTCACCGATTTTACAGAGAACATTGTTACAACCACCAAGGAACAATGGAAACAATCAGAAGACGTTTTCCACGTGACTTTTTTGTGTTTTAGGCCAGCGGCATGTTGCTGACTATTGCTTATAAAAAGGGAATTAAAAACAATAAAATACAAGCAAGAGAAATTTGTTCTCTGTTAATTTGCAGAATGTAACCAGAAATGTTACTAAGCAAGACTAGGAGCGTATTTTGTGACGTTGCGCTCACAGTTTCTTATAATCTCAATGAAATGGGCTTTCTACTGAGCTCAGGAATTAGTCTTACGGAGTGGTTGACTAACCAATTAATTGATTGAACTTTTTACTGACTGACTCACCGACTGGCCGATCGGCTGTCTGATTTTTAGACTAACTGATTGAGTGATTCGTTTTCAAACAGACTGACTTACTGACATGTATCGGACTTTTTTGAGTGCGTTACTGGCTGACTAATTGACTGTCGGACTGACTGACTGACATACTGACTGACTAACTGACTGATTGTCTGACAGACTGACTAACTGACTAACTGACTGACTGACAACTGGCCGATCGGCTGACTGATTTTTTATGAGTTACTGGTTGTCGTTTTCAAACAGACTGACTAACTTACTGACTATGTATTAAACTTTTTTGAGTGCGTTAATGACTGACTAATTGACTGACGGACTGACTGACTGACATACTGACTGACTATCTGACTGATTGTCTGACTGACTGACTGACTGACTGACTGACTGACTGACTGACTGACTGACTGACTGACTGACTGACTGACTGACTGACTGACTGACTGACTGACTGTCTGACCCTGACTGACTGACTGATTGACTTCGTAATCGATGACGGTGTTGGCTGGCTTGCAAGCAAAAACAATTTTATTGTCGACTAAAAATTTCTTCAGCGTATGCTTTTTTAACCACCTGACAACGTTACACAAGAAAACGTAAAAAAGTTCTTCGAAAAATGTTTTTCTAGTTTTTTATCAGTTGGAACGATAGTTTATGTCATGACAGTTGGAATGACATTTTTATTGTTTGGTTGTCTCATTTGGATTAAGACTTTGCCGGGTCCCAATCACGAATGGTACCTGCTATAAGACATATCATGGAAACAAGCTACAAGTCACTTCGGATGTTCAAGGCATTTTCTTTAACGACCATCAGCCAGTAGGTCACACTTCTGTTTTACTGCCATAAGACTTTGGGTGACGGCCCCGGGATTCAAACCCGTGTGCGGCCGGCCAGGCGGTTTCAGAGTCTAGCACCTAAACCACTTGACCAGCGAGCCGCAATTCGCAGAAAATGTTTATTGATTGTTTTTTTAGTCAGACCATCAGTCAGTTAGTCAGTCAGTATGTCAGTCAGTCAGTCAGTCAGTCGGTCAGCCACCAGTCAGTCAGTCAGTCAGTCAGTCAGTCAGTCAGTCAGTCAGTCAGTCAGTCAGTCAGTCAGTCAGCCAGTCAGTCAGTCAGTCAGTTAGTCAGTCAGTCAGTCAGTCAGTCCGCCAGTCAATTAGTCAGCCAGTAACGCACTCAAAAAAGTCTGATACATGTCAGTAAGTCAGTCTGTTTGAAAACGAATCACTCAATCAGTCACTCTAAAAAATCAGACAGCCGATCGGCCAGTCGGTGAGTCAGTCAGTAAAAAATTCAATCAATAGGTCCATCAACCACTCCATAGGACTAATTCCTGAGCTCAGTAAAAGCTCATTTCATTGAGACTTCAAGAAACTGTGAGCGCAATGTCACAAAATACGCTCCTAGTCTTGCTTTGTAACAATTCTGGTTACGTTCTGCAAATTAGCAGAACACATTTCTCTTGTTTGTGTTTTATTGTTTTTTCACTTTTTATAAGCAAAAGTCAGCAACATGCCGCTAGCCTAGTATTCTGAAAATACGAAAATGTCACGTGGAAAACGTCTTCTGATTGTTTCCATTATTCCTTGGTGGTTGTAACAATATTCTCTGTAAAAAAAATCAGTGACCTAAAACAAAATTGTGTCGAACCCTGAACCCTAGGATTAATGAAAGAGCGCCCTAAACGATTGCCCCACGAGCCCGTCGAGTGCGAGTGGAAAAGCTTGCGGTTTGTATCCTACCCTCTGTTGACTGGTGTGGTGCACGCCTGACAACCTGATTTTTGGTCATGATCGACATTTCTGGCACGTTCGATCGCGCATATAATTTGAAAAAACAGAACGGTGGAAGATTAAAACACGAATATATTAGAATTTCCCCATAGATATCAGGATATTCCAACGCCAATACTGAATCGTCAACCTTTTCCTTGCTAGTTTTAACGCCAAAAGCAGTCATGCCGTAAAAAGAATCGGACGGTTTTCGCAGTTTAGAAAGTTTAGCGGCTGATATTTTTTTGAGAAAAAACATTAATAATCTAACCCGTTCATTTATTATTATTAGTCTAACACCTAATCAATTACTGATTTCCAGCCAAATCGTCTTCATTCGACGTTTTCCCCCTAATCACCCCCGTTTTGGTTGAACATCAGCTGCACGCAATTTTTTCAGCCCAAGTAGTTTTTTCATTCCAGTCTTACATTAAATAAAGCCCCGATCGCTGATTAAGATTATAATAAGTTGTAGAGTACATCTTGCGCTAACTATCTCTAGTAATGAAATGCCGAAAGTCCAGGCCTATTTTTTTTATTCGACTTTAACTTTTATTTTCTTCGAAAAAGGTCCAAATTATGCGTTGCAGTATACCCCTCGAAAATGAAGCATATCTCATCGTGTAATGTATGAATCAATCTGAAATTTCGAATGTAAGTTCTCAAAGAACTGATTTACATGGATATAAAAAAGTTTTGTTATACGACTCGAATATCGCGTGATATTTGTGTTAAACTGAAAATAAATTACCGACTCATAGGCAAAGTCAAGGCGTGTCACTAAAAACCGACTTTCACATAAAAATAAAGTTTTTAGGTAATTTTGGACAACGGATTTGTTTTAACAAACAAAATTTACTGCCTGGATGATCATTTTTCAGTCCATTCAGCCAAAAAAAAGTTGTGTACTGAAAAAAATGCGTTTTTGTCGATTCTTAGTGACGGAGGCTCATATATGTATATGTGCATTTTGGGCAGAACGCAATCAAGTATGTATGTAGTGACACATGGTCAATAACGCTAATTGCATGTGTTTTTGCGTCGCCCAGATAACATGATAATCATATTACATTATAAATATAATGAAATTGATTTCGACACCGCTTGTTATAATGTAATGTGTGTGCGTTGTTAAATTCGATCAAATTATAGCCCATTTAGGGCACATCATTATCGCAGTCACATCAACAACAAGAGTTATTGGTCGAAAACCAGCAGAATTCTCTTTGAGTGTTTGTGCCAGATGTTTGGTTTATATTGTTCAGTGTATCCTGGTAAAGTATAAGTCGTCAAAAAGTTTCAAAGTGGAATATTGATTACGATTCACTATTTTTCGATGATTCACAGCATCATTCACATGACCGTGTAATAATGCGCCAGAGTTTACAAACCAAATCAATGACTCAAGTCTTTGTTTTAATCAGATTAAATTAATTATTTTATATCACTGTGACAACGAAACATGATCAACAAGTTACTTTTCTTAAGTTAGAGAAAAATACACAAAATACACAATTGAATCCAATTTCTCACATAAAGATATAAAATTTCGAAATTCAATTTCTGCTGCAATTATTTGAGAAAGAAGAAGAAAATTGGCAGTTTTATTGGTTTTAGAAAGATTAAGTGGAAAGGTTAGACGTATTGGTGTAATAAATGGGATGATTGGTCCTCGTTGATTGCTGCATTCCACAACATATAAATAATCTGCCGATCATTGCTATCAATTCTATTATATTATTAGATTTGCTTAGTGGTCAGCGTGGCTTGACTCAACCATTTGTTTGTATATATCAGGGTTAACTTTTTTTTCAATTTTTTTAAGTATATCACTAAATTACTTTGAAAGAGTTTTGAAAAGTCGGTACGCTTAACCTGTTTACAACGAGATTAAGTTTTTACTTTCGCAGCCGTCATCAAAAACATTAACGTGATGGCCATTATCTTTCTATAGTTAGACAATTTTTGGTTTGAACTTGTTTTTATTTACTCTATGTAAAAAATTTCATTCGACGAGTAGGAAGTTAACTCACAATTAATCCGCCTCTATTGAAGAGTTCATAACCCTTCACCGTTTACGAATAATAAGTTAATATTATACAGCAAACAACGCATGTTTATGATGCTATATTTTAGGCATAATTACCTTCATTGAGCACATAATAATATACATAACTCATGCATTATGCTTGTGTACCGATCATATACAGGGTGGTTCAAAGCCGCTTAAACACTATAATGTTGTATGTGAACAAAGGTTTATCCTAAAATGAGTTAGGGATACATTTTGGCATAAAATATTCGTATTTGAAGTATAGGAAAATACTCCGTTCGTTTCGGTCTGTACATGATCTAGTCGCCACTCGCCAGTGTTTATAAGGATCATAAATAAACGAATAAAATTATACGTCTGTATATTCAATTCCCTATCATTATGCCGATGCACCACATAATCAGCGTAATCAAATGAATTTCCTCCGTGCGAATTCGGTGAATAATGAAGTGAATTACTACGAGGCGTCATGGAGTGAATGATGACTGGGCAAAAAGCATATACTCGATCACAAGATTATGTTTTGATACTCGGAGTTTTCAACTAAATACTCGTTGTGTAACTTCTCTAATATACTGTTTATTTGAGAAAAACCTCCTCTCTGGTCATGTTATTAATCCGCTTCTGATGTCATGCATTTTCGAGTGGACTTTGTGCAGCCGAAATGGGCACATCCTCAAGGGAACCCTTAAACATTCACCTGGTCACCGAATATTTTTATTGAATTGTGGCGGATTAGCTGTGGTTGTGGTTGTGATAATGTAGGCCATTAAGCTCGGGTCTGCAATTACCCATGGATCATCACATATGCCAGTCACATACTGGTTATATAAAATACATATGTATATTATAGTCGATCAGCGTCAAAATGCAACAATCGAATAATTAACCTAAGTTTATAAAATGACAAAGTTACCATCAGTTTGTGATGCTCGTGTAAATGGTTTAACTATAAACCGATATAATCAATCAATACGATCCAACAAACAACCCCAAGTGGGCAATCACTTTGTTGGGCGATACTCCCTCATTTCGGACCAAATCACTCATCCGATAGCCCGATAAGACATTTTAACATAAAAAGCGCATCCTTCGTCAGTCGTAAAGGGAATTAATCTTACGCGATGGATATCGGTAAATGCTGAGTAATTCGACACAACAATAATCAGGATGTATTGATTATGATTACTTATCTCATTTGTGGCGTCGTAGTAGAATAAGATATTGAAATTGCAATTTGATCAATTTCGCATTGATTTTGACATTTTTGACATGCCCAATATGACGCGGTCAAACGGATTATGTTGTTACGCGTAGTAATTGGTGATTGGATTGCGACAAGTGGCGGATGTCAAAGGTACTAATCCCTGCGTTAACTCTATTCATCCAACTCCGTTCATATTCCTTACACAACAAACGATGCTTTCATAATGATAAGTAATACACCATTTCCATGCGTTCCTTATCCGCTAATAGTTCAGATTAGAGTTATTGATTCGCGAAATATATAATTTCGCATTGATGTATTTATAATAATGGATTATGTTTATACTACGAACAATCACATAGCAATTACCCGGATTAATCAGTTGTGATGACTGATTGTCGGTGATTGGATGAGTTGTTGGATGAGTTGACCTGACTTCCAGATCAGTGCCACAGTCACACATGTTGTTTGGTTTGACATGCCTCTTTGCCACTTGTGACTCGTCGATGCCATACTTGGTTATCCTGTAGTACGGTACCATATTCTCTATATCTTTCTTAACATGGATGTTAATCAACAAAATGTGTTATAATACAAGTTAGCCTGATAAGAGTTGTTGTTGTCATGTATGTAGTGTAATTACTGTATTATAAAACTGGCGAATGATGACTGCGATGGGATGTATCATCCAGGCAATATACAAACACAATTACAGTAATGTGAGCAAATGTGGTGCAAGTTGTGCTGCTGGACTGGTGGAGTGTCCCAAATGCATTGTTGATGTCTGTGCCACCAACATTACATATACCATCACCCACTTCTTGTACCACAATGCCCTATCAACGACCTAACCATTACATAGTGACCTACATACATTCATGGGTCGTACATGTTTTTGATATTTTCCCATGCATATTTAGCTGAGAAATCTTGCTCAAACAAATTTCGTTTGCAATGTGAACAACTTTTCGTTTCCCGTATACCTCTGCATTTCAATGTTCAATTCATCTCTCGGAACCGAAGCGTGAGTGTCTTTTAATCTAATCTAAAGCGTTTAAATAATTGCCAATTTCTTGATCAAGATCGCGATAAGTCATCTGTAGCATTCGTTCCAAGGTCTGTGCGCTCCGTCACTCATTCAGTCACTCATTCAGTCACTCATCCAGTCACTCACTGCCCGGACGGAATGTGATGTCAGGTCATTAATCATTATGAAAACAATCATCAGATGGTGCGACTGGTATGACAGACTGCCTGACCTTGCCACACACTCAGCCGAATCGAGCCCACTCTATAACAACCATTTCGGTGGCAATCAAACTACAAATTAAAAGCTTTCTTTTTCTATACCACTACAACACTTTGAACTGTTTAACTTTCCTACTAAAGAGAAATTCCACACATGCTCCATGTTAATCCTCTACTGATTTTGGTGTAACAATATAGTGTTATTGATTGATTATACTCCGGAGACTCGTCACGTTGATTGTCACATGTCGGGGGCTGACCAGATTTGTGAAAGACCGGCGTGTCAGTCCCACTCACCAATACTACGAATCAAACATAAATAATCTAATTGCGTTTGTGGGACGTTTTTATGTAGTGCACTGGTCAGAGATGCATGTCGATAACGGCCAGACTCGAGGTTTTTTAAATCAAAATTTAATTGAGCGGTTACTGGAATTAACCTTCTTATAAGGGATGACTTACGGTAGGTGAAGATGCATATGCATTGTACTTGCTTGTTACAGTAATGAAACATAAGGGCATTTGTAATTACTGTACATCTAACAAAGGCATATACAAATTTGATATGGAATATAGTTCTTTTATTTAATTGCTTTATGTGTTTTTTTATAAATCACGGTTGTTTATTGTCCACCGAAAATTTATGACTTCTTTTTGTTGTCTTTTTTGTATTGAGTTGTATTTCGTTGACATTGAGCTTTTAGTGAGTTATAGTCAATGTTGGGACGATGTGTGCTGTGCGCTGATTTACTGTTTTTGCCAAACCGTGAACGAGTGAAATATTGGATTTAATTGATTTACAGTTTAATGATGTAAATATTGTTTGTTTTGGAGATTGAGGTGTAAGATAGCTGTGGGAGGTCCTTGTTATAAAACATTGTGCACGTTTGGAAAACACCATCGATCGAAATAATTGGCACAAAAGAAATGCAAAAAAGTCAGAATTCAAGTTAATTCAACAATGAATCCAAATTACCGCAGAATTAAATATCCTAATACAGTTGTACGAATTAATCTCGCCTGGTTACGACTGCAGCCATTATGGTCCATTGAATAGGACTGTTTGTCATAAAAAGTATCAATCTTAGTGCAGTGCATTGGCTGGACGATTACAGTAAAGTCGGTGCTCGGGCTCGGTGACTGATCGACAGCCAAATTTTGTTTAGTGCACTAACACTATGTATGTACGTATGTAGTTATGTTCTCATATGTATAATTATGTTATCACAATCAATGATACAGTATACTGATTAATAGATTTTTCATTTATAATCCTCTACTTCATTGGCATTTTCTGTTTTCAGACTGTTTTTGATATATGTTTACATGAACAAAAAGTGAGAATGTATGTGATAATAGTTTGATAGCGTTGGCACGGACACAATCTGAAGCCGTGGTGTACATATGTGCCCGCTAAATCGGTCGGTGCCAGTGTCTGTTCACAATGCAGTTGGGTATATCAGTTGTAATCATTAGTTGAGGCAGTGAGGAAAATGGGGCTGGTTTTGGTATCAGGTAGCAGGCTCACAATCGACAGTCAGTAAAACACGTTGTATTCTACAATTCTGGCACAGAATTACATGCATTCGGATCTTGTGGCAGCGGTAACTTCGGCACTACATGTTTTACTGAATCATGAAGAATACTTAAAAAAACGTTTACCTGGGAATACAGATAACATCTTTTATTTATTTAACATTTTAGCCCATAGCGATCGCATCCAAAATGCGTGTTGGGCCTTGGCAACACGTAAGCAAAAAATGGGTTTCGGATTCAGGTAACGTACCGTACCTACTTTCTGGGAATATAAATGAAGGTTCTTATTTCAATAAACTTTAAGCAATAGTGATTCCAGCCGCACACCGGTGCCAAAGCCGTGAATTAAGTGTCGGATTCAGGTAACGCACCTACAGTATGTACCTGCCTGCCCAAGTCCATCGGTTAGCCGCAGCCAGATTTATGTCTTCCTCGCATGTATCCGGTCGAATGAAGAATGCGATTTTGGTCGCACATTCGGTTCGACTCGTTTCGATATATCAGTTGCGGGCGAGTCGAAATGTTATTCGGAATTGAGATCACGTTGTTTCTGTGAATGATGAAATATTTCAGTGGTGTGGATATTCTCCTGTTTTAATCAAGTTCTATTTGACTGGGCACTCGATGGATCATTTTCCCTCCGGCACATTTCAGATCAAAAACATAAACCATCGATTATCCGAAGTTGAGCCTTTTAGATAATGATAATGGTGATCGCGTTCTGAAGTTTGGTTAAACGTTGGTCGTTTTGAGACATTTATAGCGATTTGTTATTGGGTTACGGTATGCGGTATTTGAAACATATATGTTTTAAAGCAGGTAGTTTGACATAACGACGATGTATTGAAAAGCTTCCAAGTTAGTTGGTAGTTGCAAGTTTCAGTTCAACAAAAAACTACTTTGTACAGATTAGAATTCGTGTTTTTGAAAACTATGATCGTCCCTCAAATCTCATTTCTAATACTTTCGTCATTCCAAAAAATTTTTTCCATTTGGATGTATGGTTACGGTGTTATCTCGAAACTTGAAAGTGACGTTTTAACGGATTCAAAATAGATAGAGATGTAATAATGGTTCTTTGGTTTTTATTGCCAACTTGAAACTTTGCTAAAAGATCAGTACGCACGCAGTTAATGAATAAGCACCGTTAAATAAAATTTCGAAGCCGTTGATCTAATTATTCATTTTTGTTGTTACATCTGTGACAAGCCAGAACGGCGCCAATGCCCAATGCCTCAGTACTTTTTGCATAAACATTTCGCTTATGTTCTTCCTTTACTTTCTCTACATTCACTCATACCATTAAAAAGTTAGGTTCATAAGAACTTCACAAATTAGAATTTACTACAACGTACATACACATATATTTATGTGATATAATCATGTGTTTATGTAATATATATGTACATATGTACATACTGTATGTATGATAAGTATGTACTGTAATGGGATGCCGTTTGCATTATGAGCGCGATCATGTTGGCGCATCGGGCCGCAGTGGCCCATTAATGTTGTTAGCAGTGAATTTATGGGTGTGCATGTGCGCCGGTTAATGTGCGATCATTGATCATGATAATTACGATTTTAATCCAATTATGGTTGATTAATTGCGTGCCGCTTCAAAGTGGGCCCGAGCGAATTGGGGGAGGATAATCCATGGAGAGGGGGTGGACACGGGAAGGGATGAGGGG
>OZ038446.1:29532294-29543830 GCA_964036265.1 Daptonema setosum | reverse complement strand
AAAATTTCAGAATCCTAGCAAATTCCAGCAACTAGATAAATGCGTGTTTGTGAATTTTTACCATTTTTATGGGCTCAACTGAATAACTAGTGAAGAAAACGCAGTTTTTCTGGACCATATATTCAATGAAAACTCTATAAAAAATGCACTAGAGAAATCCAGCCTTTACTAAACTAAAAAAAGACGGTATATTTCCTTTCCTCTTCAAAAGTGCTTCTCTGCCTCTTCGTTAGCGAGTTTACTAATTGCACTTTTCTGATAACCCAAAATTGCCATTACTACAACTTGCGAGTATTTTCAGAAAAAAAGCGTTTTGGAGAATCGAAATTTTCAAATTTTATGTATTTCCGATCTTTTAGATATAGGTACGATAGGTTATCGGGGGTTAACGAGCAGTAAAACTTCAAAGGGAATAGTAAAAGTTGAAAAAACTCGTCTGCAGTCAGTATTTTAGCAAAATTTTACAAAAGGTTTCGAAGCCCGAACCTCTCGCATGCGAATCCAACACCCTAACCACCGGGCCATACCTGCTATGGCTGACATGTGATAAACGCTGGTGTCAATACACGACGGTAGAAGCACGCGTTGGTTGCATTGAATGCATGCGTTGAATTTTGGATTCTCAGAATAGTGCAGTTAGAAATCTTGCTACGCGCGCGGACAGTCAACCTCTCTCCCCGCGGTTCACGCACAGCTGGCACACCTGGGCTCATGCATGATACAAAAAATGATGTTGAGTATTGAGCAAAACATCAACATTATTATGATTTGTAAGTGTTTGATATTTCTCAAAGATGTCGTTGCTTGATTTCTGTCATCTCTGATTCAATTAATAGTTGTAAAAAATAGTCACTAGAAAAACATTTAATATACTTCAGAAAATTTAAAATTAGTTCACATTAATTCATTAATTTATAAAAGTCGAGAGCATACCACTTTAAATTTTGCCAACCGCAGTTCGATCATACGCTTAACCACAGAGTTAGTACACTCCAAATTTGTGATTTCTTCGCCCTAACCCACCATATATGAGTCTGATTGGCGCGAAAAGTATTTAGTCTTGTAATCAACTGTGTGAGCTATAGTAACCTAACCTGTATCAGTTCAGCGTTCTGTAAAATTTCCATTATGATTAGGGTCAGCCAGAACGTGATAAAATCGGCAGTACCGCTCGATAAAAACATTGTCGACAGGCTGTAATCATACTGTAGTCTTCAACTCACCTACTCACTAACTCACTCATTCACTCACTCACTCACTCACTCACTCACTCACTCACTCACTCCCTCACTCACTCACTCACTCACTCACTCACTCACTCACTCACTCACTCACTCACTCACTCACTCACTCACTCACTCACTCACTCACTCACTCACTCACTCGCTCTTTCACTCACTCAGTCACTCGCTCACTCACTCACTCACTCACTCACTCACTCACTCATTCACTCACTCACTCACTCACTCACTCACTCACCACTCACTCACTCATTCATTCACTCACTCACTCACTCACTCATTTCCTCACTCACTCACTCATTTCCTCACTTACTAACACACGCACTGACTCACTGACGCATATTTCTATAAGCTACGCTTTTTCCATATTCAAGTTTTCGAAATTGGTCAAGGGGCCGAAGTTAATTCTTAAATCGCATTGCCTGAGAAAACCTACAGTTTGTATGGGGGAATGCGTCGACGAAAATTTTTTTGAGCTTTTGGCGGTTTTAGAACTAGTATATGGTGGGTAGTGATCGACCATAGTATTAGAGTTCACAGATGTTTCAATCCCGAGAACGAGAACTTCGAAACTTTAAAAACGAAATTTCACAGAAATTCTAAAAATTCAGTTTTTCTTCATTTACACGCCGATAACAAAAGATAGCGTTAAGCTATCGATCTGAAATTTTTTGTGTTTGTTCTCCCTTTTACTGCGGTCCTTTTGAAAATTTTCTGATAAGCGGAAACTGGCGTTTTGTTGACTAAGCAAAGATTTCAATAATCGGAGTAATTTTTTTTTGCAAAAGCTAATTTGGGATATAAAAAGTATCTGGACAAACAATCACAATTTGATTTGACAACAATCAAACACGTACTTGAACCAGCTGAACATAAACATAAACCCAACCAGCTGAAGTTTATGTTTATATCTTCATACATCAATTAAAACTAGGGTAAACCCGTTGCTACGCAACTGTTTGTTAAGTTTACAAAGCTAACTATTTTAAAATAAATATCATAACCCGTTGTAGATACATATCACACGTTAAACTTACCCGATCCTTAAAAATCTGACTTATTTGCTTACGTTTTCGTTTGGATTTTAGTTCAAATTAGAGAATTACTGTGAGAAAAACCCGTGGAAACTTTTAAAGTTTGGAATTCATTACCACTTGTTTTTTTCACTCAGTTTTTTTTCTTCCCGTTGTTAACACCTAACAGATTTTAATTCATGACCTGAAATAATAATCTATAGTGAAAATAAGCCTAAATAATTAGTCTTGTCGTAGGATAAGTTCAAATACATAATTGACCTCTACACCGTAGTGAAGAGTAGTAGTAACTTAACTTGACCCGACCCGTAATTAATGATTTTAATTAAACACAGATTTTTTTATTCATGACTCGACATGATACTGTGTAGTGAAGATAAGCTTGAATAAATTGACTTGTCTTAAGATAAGGTCAAACACAAATTTACAGTAAGAAAAACCCGTGGATTTTTTCATCCACTCGTGAAGTTCGGAGTGTTACCGCTTTTTTTTTGTTCATGGAAGATAATATTTTTATCCATCCCGTTGAAAATGCCTAAGATATTTTTATCGACATAATGATCTGACATCAGCTAAGCTAACTTGACTAAATTTAAGTAAGATACGTACAATAAGTTTGGGCCACCCGTGGAGTCAGCAACTTATTAATGCGTGTTTTTTGTCAATAAAATTTTATGATTTTATGTCCCGTTGAAAACCATATCATTTTTTATATTTAACGACCCGACTTTATAATCAGCAGTGAAAATAAATAAGACCGACCTCTATTTATATTTAAGTCAGACCTCTAATCAATACTGAAGAGTAGCAGTAGCTTAGATAATTTGACCCGACCCGTAATTATTGAATCGATTTGAACAAAGAATTTAAGTCGGACCTCTAATCAGTAGTGAAAAGTTGCAGTAGCTTAAATAATTTGACCCGATCAGTAATTAAAGAATCGATTTGAACAAAGAATTTAAGTCGGACCTCTAATCAGTAGTGAATTGTAGCAGTAGCTTAAATAATTTTACCCGATCCGTAATTAATGAATCGATTTAAACAAAGAAGTTATGTAAGTCGAAAAAAGATTGATTCAGAAGTGAAACGTTGCAGTAGCTTAAATAATTTGACCCGATCCGTAATTAGAGAATCGATTTGAACAAAGAATTTAAGTCGGACTTCTAATCAGTAGTCGATTGTAGCATAGCAGTAGCTTAAATAATTTTACTGGATCCGTAATATATGAATCGATTTAAACAAAGAAATTAAGTCGAAAAAGATTGATCCCGTTTGGCGATTCAGCATAATTTTTCATGGTGGTATATGTTAATGATTCCCGATGTACATATGTAGATAAATAAATTAAAAACATTGGCACCGTGGCACAAAGTTTACGGCACCTTCAGTTGAGATCAGTTCAGTTGAGGTTGATATATCAAGATCAGCATATTAGGAATAACCTTCGAGGGTGTCGATGACCATCTCCCTCAACTTTTATGAGAGAAGGTGATGATGATAGGATTCGAGGTTTCTGATGATAATGAGCAAAAGAGTTTTTCAGCGTTTCACTTTTGATATTTATATCGATTCATCGGGCGGACATACCTACCTACCTACCGACAAGTTTGTTTTAATATACTAGGGTAAACCCGTTGCTACGCAACTGAGTATTAAGTTTACAAAAAAACTATCAAAGTTCGCCCGTCAATGTAAAAAATTAGCTTCGATACATGTAAAATGATCTCATTGCTATGCGACTAAAATCATCATTGTTATATAATGTGGGTCCAAAAAACGTAAGATGAGATCATTGCTATGTAACTAAAATCATCATTGTTCCACAGCTCCATGTTGAAACTTCTAACATAACTTCTAGCAGATCAATTAATGCCCTTCTGTTAAAACCCGCATGATATTTTTCAAGAATTACCCGACACGATATGTCAACACGTTAAACTTACCCGACACATTAAGTTCGATGTTTTTTGTCAAAATAAATTGAAATTGTTTTAAGATTAGTTTAACTGTGGAATCACACTGAAAAAATTAAATAACCCGTTATTTTCTATCCATGTTCATGTTTTACACAGCCCTTAGGATCTTTGGATATTTCGAAGTGAAAACTTCACCCGATATTTTTATCCATTTTTTTTTTACCACAACAATAATAACGTGTGAAATTGATTGGTGGTTCAGTTGAGTTCATGATGATCGGTGGTTGAGTTGAATTATGTCTTGAGGGTGTTGATGAATTTGTTGAGAGAGAAATGTTGAGTAATTCAATAAAGTGATCATAAATCAAGATTATCATGACCTCTGGTTGATTAAAGGGTACACGATGATTTTTCCAAGTATCCCATGAAATAAAGAAAGGTATTGAGAGTTATTTTGTTACTTTTATACTAAAAAAGCGTGACACACACACAGACATACATTGTCTAATTTATATATAGATAAGATGTAGACTTCTAATTTTAATCCATGCGCAGTTTCCCACGCAATGATGCGTGGTGGCCGCGGTGATTTCTTTCTATCTTTATAATATGATAGTTTTATTTAAATTAAAACAAATTCATGTGTATCCCTGAAAATTTCAGCTAGATCGAAATTTGTCGCACGATATTCGGCACCAAACTGTTGGCACTTTTTTTGCAACATCCTGTAGATCTAGGTGTTCCAGTAAACATTCTTCACTCAAGTCACATACCAATACATGTACGATATATTCTCTAACAAATATATTTATCTATCTTTCGACATTATTCCTGTCGCTTTTTGCCTAATTGACAGTGTGCAGTCCCATTAGTAAAGTAGTAGAGTAAAACTTTAGTAAAGTAAAACATTTGGGTGCTTTCCAGATTAACTAAACAAGTGGTGACTCGAAGATAATACATATATTTTGAGATTCGTACAGAACGTGATTCTGTTTAAGTGAAACTCGGAACATCAGAGCTACTGTAACTCTTAACCTACAATCTGAATAAAACCAGCCTTACACCTAATGTCTCATGAATTCGATGGTTCCTGGAGATCTTATAAGTTACAGTCGAAACTAGCTTCCAACATAAAAACTGCTGGAGTAAAAACAGCGGGTCATCATAAACGTACAAAAACCCTATTTTTGATCTATTTTCAGTTTAATTTGTAATTCTTTTAAAACAAAAAGGATTAGCTTCGGCAATTGGCACTAAAACGTAAAAAGGTCCAAAAATGCAAAAAAGCCGAGAAACAGTAACTCGTGTCATTTATCATCAAATTTAGCTGAAAACAGCTTGAAACACATAATTCGGGGGGCTATAAATAAATGGGATGTGACACTAACCATTGTTTATTAATCTAAAAACGTTGTGAATACAACGTTTAATAAAAACCTAAAACTTTATACCTCTATTCTAATTAAAATCTTTACTTATAAGACCTTTTCTAAAAAGTTTAACATTAATTATTCGATTTCAATTGTGTCATAGCTCAAAATGAAGCTAAAAAGATGTGTAACAACGTCCTGTACTTTAAAACAGTTATTTAACAAAATTAAAAAAATTTAACAGTCGGGAATACAAAAAAAGCACGACATTTTTTTAATTTTTCAGAAAATCAAATTTTTCAGTTGAAACGAAGGCGATATGGGGGGGGGGGGGGGGTAGCACCAATAGGTTTTGAAGCCGACATATTGGGGTAACTCGTGGGCTATACGGCATATTCAGTTCTGCGATAGATAATTGGGAAAATCGGGGCAAACATTACCCCCGAGTAGTCGACCAAATGGCCAACTTTCAAAAATTTGTACAACAAATAATGACCAAACTTTTTTGTTTTAAAGTTCAAAAGGACCGCAGTAAAAAGGAGAACAAACACATTAAATTTCAGATCGATAGCTTAACGCCATCTTTTGTTATCGGCGTTTAAATGAAGAAAAACTTGATTTTTAGAATTTCTATGAAATATCGTTTTTCAAATTTCGAAGTCTTCATTCTCGGGATTGAAACATCTGTGAACTCTAATACTATGGTCGATTACTACCCACCATATAGTAGTTCTGAAACCACCAAAAGCTCAATTTTTCTTGTCGACGCCAAACTGTAGGTTTTCTCAGGCAGTGCGTTTTTAACCTAAGCCTAAGTTCCAGGCTCGAAACTAAGCCGAAGCCGGAGCCTTAATCAAATGGATTAGAGTTAAACACCAAAATAAGAGAAATGATAGGGTTTGTCGTCTCTGCTGTGTAAATTCCCAACCCTACCCTTTTTATTTAAACTCAGGAAGTATTTCGGTCCGTCTTTTTGGCCAAAATCAAACACATGACAGAGATATATTTCTAAGCCTAAGCCTGATGCACAGGCATTTAAAAAAGCCAACGCCTAGGTCTGAATTGACTTAAAGAGTGAAAAATATACAAAATATAAAAAGGGTAGCTTTTGCATTTCTGCCTCACTGACTCACCCGTTCTCTGACATTCATTAACTCCCTGTTTCATTGATAAATAGACAAATGAACTCACTTATTATGGAACAAGGCGTTGTCGTAAATGATTATCAGAAGCAGTATCATATAGACGTATCCAATAAAACTGGATATGATCGTAGACATCGGCGCCAGTACCAATCGCAAATGGTACGATGTCCCAGTAGGCAAGTCCCATTCCCTTATGGGTACGGAGAAATTTCACCGCGCATTTTCTAGCTTCTTTCATACCGCGGTCGGATAATGCGGATAGCATATTTCCAGAAATAATAAAGTTTTTTTTCCCAGTAAAACTTTTCCCAGAACTATTATGAATTCAAAAAATATGGTTTCGCATGAATGACCAAATGGAAATTTTTTTCAACTTTTTTTGTATTTCTTTGTTGTTGAAATTTTTACTTTTTATAGCTGGATTATCTATGTTGGAATTAAGCTTGCCTTGCTATATTTTTTCATGTATTTTTCATGGAAATACGTTGATTTTTGAATAGTTAAATAAGTTTTCTAAATTAAATTTGATTTTAAAAAATTATTTCAATTTTTCGATAATTAACGTATTTCCATGAAGAATACATGTTATAAAAACACCGTTCATGAGTGTTAAACCCCGAAAAGTTATGGGTAATTTTTCGGCTCGTGGTGACATGAAAAACCACGCTGGACACCTCTGCTTCGCGGTGCTAACGGTTAACTTAGGTTTCAGTGTAGGCCTAAGTTTAATCCTGAGCCTAAACTGAAAACTAACTCTTAGCCTCATACTCTACGATCTCACTTAGAACTAACAGTCAGTGATGGCTAAGCCGAAGTCATACAAACAATGAGAACTTTTATTGTAAATTGAAACACTATAATGGGATAGTTCTTCATAGCAGACAACCCCATTTTTTCTCTAATTTATGCTTCGTTTTCATTACAGATTTTTTATCACAAAAACTTCCGTTCACTTGTGCGAAACCATTTTTTGTGAATTCATCATAGTACTGGGAAATGTTTTACTGGTGAAAACAACTTTATAGTTTCTGTAAATATGCGGACGGATACGGTATAAATGTGCTAGGTCATCCACCGTAACCTGGTTTCTGGTTGACTGATCGACCAATGTACTGGGTGTCCCACGTAACATTCTGCGAGACCACCAAAGTTTTCTGGGTGGAGCTATTTAAAAAATAATAAAAGCAAAAGATAGTCCATTTCGAAAAGTTTTGTTTGTAGATGACCAAAAATCCATTGTACGAGCAATGTCCAAGTTATGGCTAATTTCCTAAAAGTAGTAATTCTCAGTTTTTGGTCCTTCTTCGCAAGTTCTAAAAGTTGTTCCAGAAACATATTATTTTATTAATGCAACAGTAAAAACCTGAAAGGTAATTATAGTGATCATCAGTCCGATTTGGTTTTACTAAATTTAATGTTTGTAATCATGACAGGACATATTTATATGTTTTAAAGTAATAGATCAAGCTAGGCTCATTTATCATCGATATATTCTCTGAAACGCACTTTGAATCAGAAAACGACTTTTAAC
This sequence comes from Daptonema setosum, assembly GCA_964036265.1. NCBI lineage: Eukaryota > Metazoa > Nematoda > Chromadorea > Monhysterida > Xyalidae > Daptonema > Daptonema setosum. The sequence goes on along the minus strand of OZ038446.1, from coordinate 29,535,593 downwards.
AGTCATTTTAACAAGAAATTATCAGTTTTATTCGCTGTAATTAGCTGTTTAAATATTTTTCATTCGGTGCTGTTGACCACCGGGCCCATTGGAATTTTACAACTGAAAATTACTACTTTTGGGGAAATGGATATATCTCGATCTGCGTAAAAAACTATGAAATTGTGGCGATAAATAACTTTATAAAATGGGGTTCCAGTTGCTTTTTTAACTTTGTAATGGCTCAACCACAAAAATTTTTGCGGTCCCGCAGAAAGTTGCAAGTTATGTACATACGTCTAATTGCCCTTTACACACTAGGACTACAGTAATTAAGAGTGGTTTCATATAAGAGTCGTTGCCACTAAAAAGCACCCCAGCGAGCCCGATTTCCGATAATTTCCAAAATCACGGATTTGGCTGAAAACAACTCGATATGTGCTAGAATTTACACTGATTTCAAATATCTTTTCAGATTTTGCTTGGGTGCTCCGTATAACTTGAAAACATAACTTTTATGACAGCAAGTCAAAATTATTTTGAGAAAATGCTTGATTTTACAAAAATACGAAATGTGAGAGGTTGGAATGACAGCGATGAATTTTTTTCCTGTAAAACCTGAGATGGTAACCCTAATGGCATGCAATTTGCAGCTTACAGAACGACGTTTTCGGCAGGTAATTATTCCATGAAAATAGGTCGTTAGCTGAAAATTTTCTATAAAGTTTTACGTTTCCAGGCTTTTTAAAAGAAAATTAACATTATATACGCTGGCTTAACTAAAATTAGATGCAGTTTTTCACGGTGAGTCAGGCTTAGTAAAAGATCCTGCAAGGTAATGGCTGTAATTTTTGGAATTAAACCGGAAAAACTAGGTTTTCACGTTGGTAATTCAATGGAAAATCCGTTCGTTCACAAACAGCCCGACAAATTTTTTTAAAACGCTAGTTATTTAGTATTTTGAAATGGTTTATAGAAAGAAACACGAGCAAGAGGAACTGGCTTGTCGTTCTGAACGAAAACAATATAATTCCGCTTTAAAATAACAAAAAACAACGTCATTATCCGACCTCCTTCACCTCGATGAGAATTGAACCTAGAACTGATGGTTCATAAGTCTGACGCTTTAACCACTGAGCTACGCAGGCGACGAAGCGCGGATTAAAAAAACTGACTATATACGCGAGGACTGAGTACTAGCGTCAGTTTGGCGTTCCAACGTGTGATCCAGCCAATGCACCGGACTCGATGTTTTCGGTGATTTTCAGTTTTCGACGGTTGATTCTGAGAGATAGAGGAATTACCTTGCAAGTTCTTCAATACTTCCTGATTCACCGTGAAAAACTGCATCTGATTTTAGTTAAGCGAGCGTATATAATGTGAATTTTCTTTTAAAAAATCTGGAAACTTAAATCTTTATGGGAAATTTTTAGCTAACGACCTATGTTTCGCGGAATTAGTAACTGCCGAAGACGTCGTTTTTCAAGCTGCAAATTTAATGACATCTGGGTTATCATCTCAGGTCTTACAGGAAAAAATTTCATCGCTGTAGGTCATTCCCACCTCTCACAATTCGTATTTTTGTAAAATCAAGCATTTTCTCAAAATAATTTTGACTTGCTGTCATAAAAGTTTTGTTTTCAAGTTATACGGAGCACCTAAGCAAAATCTAAAAAGATATTTGAAATCAGCGTAAAATTTGGCACATATAGGGTGGTTTTCAGTGAAATCCGTGATTTTGGGAAATTTCGGAAATCGGGCTCGCTGGGGTGCTTTTTAGTGGCAACGACTCTGTTTTGTAAGAATTGACGAAAAAATAGGTAAATGAAAAACGGAATTTCAGGCATAAAATAAAAGATCTCTATCCCCCGAAACTCTCGACAATATTTCGTGGGAAATCCGAAAAAAAACGGTTTTCGGGCAAATTTTTGCGGTGAATTTGCCAAAACCCTCACCGAGTTTGATACTGAGATTATGCTCAATCGAAAGATCTTGATGTCTGCTTTCGATCGATACCCGATTGAACGAGCGGATTCAAATTTTTCTTCAGTTAAATCAAAAACAATTTTTTCCGCTTCGCGGATATTGAGCTTTAACAACCAATTTTTTTCTAAGCCTTTTTGTGGAATTATTGGAATCCGCACGCTCAATCGAATATCATTCAAAAGCTGAGATCAAGATCTATCGATTTTATTTCCGTCTCAAACTCGGTAAGGTTTTTTGCACAATCATCGCAATATTTAGTGCGCAAACACGAGTAAAACTAGTTTTTTTTCTAATATTTCAAATAGATTTGGGAAAACCCCCTATTAAGCGAGAGACTGAAAATGGGCTAAATCGACAGATTTTAATCTCCAATTTCGATTGATATCCGATTGAACGGGCTGATTCCAATATTTCTGCAAAAAATCGTAGACATAAAATTGGTTGATACAAGTTCAATATCCGCGAAGCTGAAACAATTTTTTTCATTGTTTTGAAGAAATATTGGAATCCGCTAATTCAATCGGATACAAATCGAAACTGAGATCAAGATCTGTCGATTGAGCCTATTCTCAGTCTTAAACTAGGTAAGTGGTTTTAACAAACTCACCGCAAAAGTTTGGCCCAAAACTGGATTTTTTTTGGATTTTTTTCACGAACTTAACGAAATTTTGAAATATCCACTTGTCGTTAGTTTCGGGGATCTTTAATTTTATGCTAAAAGTATTTTTTCTATATTTTTTTCATGAATCATTCATCATCGGTTTTTGTCTGTTCTTATATGAAACCGCCCTTAAAAACGTAATTCCGTATTTTGACACTCCAAATGACTGTCGGATTTGAAACGGACACACTCTAACAAACTCAATCTCTCACCATTAGCATGACTTTAAATCATGCGTCATATCATGTGTTCCTTGGTCGATCACCTAAGCAAATAGAAACCGGTTAGGGTAAACTACACGGGGTAAAATGACGCCGCTCTCGGGCGTTTGAAGTCCATTCATTTTTCTTAGCAGTGTCCTTTCAAAGGTTGAAAAGAAGTGGAAAACGCTAGGTGAAATTTCCTTTGGGTGAAAACACACGAATGTTTCCATTTTCGTCACGCAGCGGGCAAAACAAGTTTTTGTCTCTGTTTTCACGACGTATCATCTTTCGTGGTTTATCGTGAACTGCAAGTTTTAACTATCCGGTCTGCATCGTGACGTGACTATACTACGGTCCTACTACTACTACTACTACTACCACTACTACTACTACTACTACTACTACTACTACTACTACCACTACTACTACTACTACTACTACTACTACTACTACTACTACTACTACTACTA
>OZ038446.1:29507294-29527294 GCA_964036265.1 Daptonema setosum | reverse complement strand
ACTGGCTGTTAATTTTATTATTAAACGTGTGATTCTAAAGCCTTGTTTAACGCCAGCGTAAGCCGTAGGTCTACGCTATATAACGCCTGACTGCGGGTCAACCGTTTATACTCACTCATGCGTAGATTTGCATTCTCAACATGCGTAGGCTCCACCTCCTGCTTACGCATAGAATTTCCTGTACGCTCAATATCAAACTCATTTGATATTCTACGCGTTGATAAGTAAAGTAAATTAGAGAAAACCATTTTAAAAATATTAAAATATGTTGGGAAAACAATTCTATTTCATAATAAATTCATTTCACTCGTTGTTGAAAACCAATAAATAACGTTATTGATGAAAAATCACTTTGATTGGTCACCCCTCCGCTATGCAGATTTCACCCCAGCTAATGAAGAAAACATGCATTTTTCGAGCTTGAAAAATCAGGAGGTCACTAAACCCCTCTGTCTACTTTTTAGTTACGTTTTGTTATTGAGCAAACGACATCCGAAGGTGGCCCAAAACACCCGAGGTAAACCGAGCATGCACGCAAATTCTTAAAACGGCAAACAAGCCCTAGAACACGCACTGGTACCAGACTCACGAGCCCACCGGCACTAGAAGAACAAAGGCAAAATAAATTTGACTGTTTTCTTCCGTTTTCGATCACATAAATATTTTTTCAGGAAATAGTTGGAGCGTAGCGAACGAGCATTTATGCTTAAAGTTTCAATCTATCGCATAGATGTACGCTTTGCCTAAACCCGTAGAATCCGCCCCCCCCCCCCCCCCCACTACGCTACGGCTTACGCTGAAGTATAAACAGGGCCTGAGGAAAATATTTTGTGGGCATTGTTGACGACAACCAGTTAAGCGAAATTCCAGGAAAACAGCTTTTTCTGCAAGAGCTTTCGCTTCGCATCCTTAGCGAAACTTAGCTTGGTTATACATGTTTTCTGATGACAACGATCATTCAACGCATGCGATAGTTATACAAATCGCCTATGTACAGGGTGGCCCAAAAGTTTATGTACACTTTTTGGTCATCTTTTTCGCATGTGTAAAATCATATAATTTAAACGGGACCGTAATGTTCGGACTGGAATTTACCTGAACTTTTCGAAAATGCCCTCCGTTTTGTTCTCAGATAAGTATGAGTTATACTTATACACATGAATGTACAAAAACCCGTTTTTTTCATCATGTGTTATTCATATTGACTGTGATATTTCAACAAATGAAGTAGAAAAATAATGCTAACTAGTAATTCAGGCTACTTCAAATTGCCCAGATAAGGCAAGACCGTCAAAACATGAAACATTTGCGTTATGCGTTACCAGCCCTGTTCAAGTGCACGTTCTTTGACTTCAATCGGCTTGCATCAGGGCTATTTCTGATGAAAACATTGAAAGTTATGCTATTTTTTTTATTTAGCACTTTCAAACTTAATTTATCGGTAGTAATAATCATTGCATTGAAAATAGCCCTGATGCAAGCCTATCGCAGTCCACACGCACTTGAATTAGGCTGATATCGCATTTGACGCTGATGTTTCATGTTTTGACGGTCTTGCCTGTTCAGGGTAATCTGAAGTAGCATGAATTACAAGTTTGCATGTTTTTTCTACTTTATTTGTTGAAATTACGTTGAAATATCACAGTCACTATGAATTAAACATAAATAAATTATAAGTTAAGGGAAAATAAGCGTAAAAAACGTGTTTTTGTACATTCATGTGTATAACTCGTGAAATACTTATCTGTGAAAAAAACGGAGGGTATTTTTAGAAAGTTCAGGTAATTTACAGTCCTGTCATAGCATTCCCGGCGTAATTTCATGATTTTACACACGCGAAAAAAGACATAAATGTGTACATAAAATTTTGGAAGTGATAGCAGAATAATCATTAAATATGTAAAGCTTGATAATAAAGAATCATTAACCTCCTGTGGTAAGGGCTAGGTCGCGCAATGAGTATTTATATGGCGGTAACACGATCATGAGGAGCGGCAACAACCAACAAAACACACAGACCACAAATGTTTTGCGTCTGCTCCAGCTCTACATGAACATAGGCACTCACTCACTCACTCACTCACTCACTCACTCATTCACTCACTCACTCACTCACTCACTCACTCACTCACTCACTCACTCACTCACTCACTCACTCACTCACTCACTCACTCACTCACTCACTCACTCACTCACTCACTCACTCACTCACTCACTCACTCACTCACTCACTCACTCACTCACTCACTCACTCACTCACTGTATAATTCACCCGTTCAGTCACTCCCTGACTCATTAACTCACTCACTCACTCACTCACGCACACATTCACTATTTTATTAACCGTTTCATTTTCGAAATCAGCATTGAGTGCTCCGAGGCGGTTGATTCCAATCGCCAAAATGTGTAGTAAATTGACCATGTCTGAATGAGCGAGTGAGTGAGTGAGTAAGTGAGTGAGTGAGTGAGTGAGTGAGTGAGTGAGTGAGTGAGTGAATGAGTGAGTGAATTAGTGAGTGAGGGAGTGAGTGAGTTAGTGAATGAGTGTGTGAGTGACTTGGTAAGTTACAACCAACATCCTACGACATAGAACGTGTGGATGTTAGACAATATCTGATTCTGCCATCCTCCATACGCGGCGGGTAATGCTCCATGTAAAATCTATGATTTCGTAAACATGTTAACCGCACTAGCAGACGAGATATGGTGAAAAAAGGTGGAAATCCCCCCTTCTTCGTAGTTTTTAAGTATAATTTGTTGCCTAATGTGTAGATAAAATAGTCGGAATTCGGCCAATCGTCATCCCTCTCTGGACAGTTTACCCATCCTTTGGGAGCCTTTGGTGTCCATACTGTAAGAGTCAATCCTAATGACAGTTTTGCTTTAGTCAGCTCTTGTTTCAATGTGTTCATCTATGCTTCAGTTTTAAATAAGTCAGTTTTTTTTCACGGAATCAATGAGTGAGTGATTTCACAGTTTCACTCACTTTAGTCAGTTAAAACTTCTTTGATGACTCTATTCAAAACGTAATTTTTCTTAACTCAGATTGTTTTTTTTAACATGAAGCTCAACACTCATGATCACAGGTGTGCATGAACAGGGGGGGGGGTAGACTGTCCGCCTAAACGCACTATTCGTAAACGGACTGGTCGTCAACGGACTCTCCTTAAACGGTATCTCCGTAATATGACTCTGCACGTACGGAGGGGAGGTATGATTATGCACCCCCATATTGCCAGGATCGAATCATATTCGTTACTCACCATGCCTGCAGGGCATTTTTTAGTTGCTTGTCTATTACTTTTTTATGTGTGAACAAATCTTATGTAAGTAATGTAAGTATATATTATATTGTCTATCACAAAACATAAAAAAACGATAAAATGTCACAGAAGCTTTATGAGTTGAAAAGATTCCTAGAGACTTATGAACTGCAGCAATAACTATCGCTTTTCGAATTTTGTATCTAATAATACAGTTAAAAATACATACAGTTGAAATCAAGTTTGTCATGTTTTTGTATAAATAAAAAATTTCAGAATCCTAGCAAATTCCAGCAACTAGATAAATGCGTGTTTGTGAATTTTTACCATTTTTATGGGCTCAACTGAATAACTAGTGAAGAAAACGCAGTTTTTCTGGACCATATATTCAATGAAAACTCTATAAAAAATGCACTAGAGAAATCCAGCCTTTACTAAACTCCAAAAAGACGGTATATTTCCTTCCCTCTTCAAAAGTGCTTCTCTGCCTCTTCGGTAGCGAGTTTACTAACTGCACTATTCTGATAATCCAAAATTGCCATTACTACAACTTGCGAGTTATTTCAGAAAAAAAGCGTTTTGGAGAATCGAAATTTTAAAATTTTATGTATTTCCGATCTTTTAGATATAGGTACGATAGGTTATCGGGGGTTAACGAGCAGTAAAACTTCAAAGGGAATAGTAAAAGTTGAAAAAACTCGTCTGCAGTCAGTATTTTAGCAAAATTTTACAAAAGGTTTCGAAGCCCGAACGCAGTCCTCCAAACCCCAGACGATTTCCACATTTCCACATCTCCGTTAAACACCTTTCCTGAGACCCAAAAATAGTGCGAAAAAAAGTTGACGAAAACTCTGTCGACCGATATTTTCGAAAATATTGCAGTGTAAATGGAATGTGAATTTTAAAATAAAATAACGAAATAAATAAAAAAACACTCGAAGTGAATTTCGAAATTATCAGTATCATCAACGTTTTTTTCAATCAATCTCGATTTCAATGATCAATCGTGTGTTTTTCCGTTTTTCTTAGGTTGTTCATGGTACAGCTCGTGGTGACATTATTTACCACGCTGAACACCGCCGCTTCGCGGTGCTCGGAAATTCGGCCTACGGCCGAAGCCTAACATTAGGTTATCGGGGGTTAACGAACAGTAAAGCTTTGCATGAACATTTAAAAACCTGTCACCTCGAGCTGTACCAAGAACCATATAGAGACGCCATCAAATTGGTTCTAAGTCCGGGCTCAGGTTAGTTTGAAATCTCTTCATGGACGAAAAAGCAGCCAACACATGTTTCGAGACGTTGTTTTTCCGAATAGATATAAAAATGGTCTATAACCTACATATATACGTTTGAAAACGATTAGGAGTAAGTGTGAGAACCTTGATTCGGTCGATTTTCTGAATTGAAATCACGGCAACTTTAGTTAGGGGAGGGTTTCTACGGAGCCTATTCAACGACACGTTTTACACTGACCCGGCGATTTTTCGACGGGCGCCGGAAGGAATTTCGGCTTGGATAAAAAAAACAGATGAACTAAAGATAACTAACAATGAAGAACATTCAGGGCAGTAATATAAAAATACAAAAACGCAATTATTAAACCTAAATTCAATCACATGCTTGACAAGGAAGGAAAAAAGTACATATTAAACTGACCTCGAAAACTTGGTTTCCCTCTCTTGAATCATCTTTGTTGCTTTTAATTGACTATACTATGTCCATCAATCAAACAACTTGATTGTGGGATGCGTGATTCAACATCTCCGCCATTTTCGGGGAGCACACGCATCACCACAACAAGCCGGTGATCAACGCCTTAGTCCGTGTAGGTACTAATATTCGTCTTTCAATTACGTAATTATTTGCATTCGATTATTGCCGACATTTTTTGTAATTTATTTTTAATTCATCAACAATTTTTTTATTTAATTTAAATTTCGTTCTTCAAAAAATTAAAAAATCTCGGTCGACAGAGTTTTCGTTTCAAGCTAGGGTTTCAGGATAGGTGTTTAACGCATGTGGAAATCGTCTGGGGTTTGCAGTACTGCAGCCCGAACCTCTCGCATGCGAATCCAACACCCTAACCACCGGGCCATACCTGCTATGGCTGACATGTGATAAACGCTGATGTCAATACACGACGGTAGAAGCACGCGTTGGTTGCATTGAATGCATGCGTTGAATTTTGGATTCTCAGAATAGTGCAGTTAGAAATCTTGCTACGCGCGCGGACAGTCAACCTCTCTCCCCGCGGTTCACGCACAGCTGGCACACCTGGGCTCATGCATGATACAAAAAATGATGTTGAGTATTGAGCAAAACATCAACAATTATTATGATTTGTAAGTGTTTGATTATTTCTCAAAGATGTCGTTGCTTGATTTCTGTCATCTCTGATTCAATTAATAGTTGTAAAAAATAGTCACTAGAAAAACATTTAATATTACTTCAGAAAATTTAAAATTAGTTCACATTAATTCATTAATTTATAAAAGTCGAGAGCATACCACTTTAAATTTTGCCAACCGCAGTTCGATCATACGCTTAACCACAGAGTTAGTACACTCCAAATTTGTGATTTCTTCGCCCTAACCCACCATATATGAGTGTGATTGGCGCGCGAAAAGTATTTAGTCTTGTAATCAACTGTGTGAGCTATAGTAACCTAACCTGTATCAGTTCAGCGTTCTGTAAAATTTCCATTATGATTAGGGTCAGCCAGAACGTGATAAAATCGGCAGTACCGCTCGATAAAAACATTGTCGACAGGCTGTAATCATACTGTAGTCTTCAACTCACCTACTCACTAACTCACTCATTCACTCACTCACTCACCACTGTACTCACGTCACTCACTCACTCACTCACTCACTCACGTCACTCACTCACTCACTCACTCAATCACTCACTCCACTCACTCACTCACTCACTCACTCACTCACTCACTCACTCACTCACTCACTCACTCACTCACTCACTCACTCACTCACTCGCTCTTTCATTCACTCAGTCACTCGCTCACGTCACTCACTCACTCACTCACTCACTCACTCATTCACTCACTCACTCACTCACTCACTCACTCACCACTCACTCACTCATTCATTCACTCACTCACTCACTCACTCATTTCCTCACTCACTCACTCATTTCCTCACTTACTAACACACGCACTGACTCATTGACGCATATTTCTATAAGCTACGCTTTTTCCATATTCAAGTTTTCGAAATTGGTCAAGGGGCCGAAGTTAATTCTTAAATCGCATTGCCTGAGAAAACCTACAGTTTGTATGGGGGAATGCGTCGACGAAAATTTTTTTGAGCTTTTGGCGGTTTTAGAACTAGTATATGGTGGGTAGTGATCGACCATAGTATTAGAGTTCACAGATGTTTCAATCCCGAGAACGAGAACTTCGAAACTTTAAAAACGAAATTTCCCAGAAATTCTAAAAATTCAGTTTTTCTTCATTTACACGCCGATAACAAAAGATAGCGTTAAGCTATCGATCTGAAATTTTTTGTGTTTGTTCTCCCTTTTACTGCGGTCCTTTTGAAAATTTTCTGATAAGCGGAAACTGGCGTTTTGTTGACTAAGCAAAGATTTCAATAATCGGAGTAATTTTTTTTGCAAAAGCTAATTTGGGATATAAAAAGTATCAGGACAAACAATCACAATTTGATTTGACAACAATCAAACACGTACTTGAACCAGCTGAACATAAACATAAACCCAACCAGCTGAAGTTTATGTTTATATCTTCATACATCAATTAAAATGTAGACTTCTAATTTTAATCCATGCGCAGTTTCCCACGCAATGATGCGTGGTGGCCGCGGTGATTTCTTTCTATCTTTATAATATGATAGTTTTATTTAAATTAAAACAAATTCATGTGTATCCCTGAAAATTTCAGCTAGATCGAAATTTGTCGCACGATATTCGGCACCAAACTGTTGGCACTTTTTTTGCAACATCCTGTAGATCTAGGTGTTCCAGTAAACTTTCTTCACTCAAGTCACATACCAATACATGTACGATATATTCTCTAACAAATATATTTATCTATCTTTCGACATTATTCCTGTCGCTTTTTGCCTAATTGACAGTGTGCTAATTGACAGTGTGCAGTCCCATTAGTAAAGTAGTAGAGTAAAACTTTAGTAAAGTAAAACATTTGGGTGCTTTCCAGATTAACTAAACAAGTGGTGACTCGAAGATAATACATATATTTTGAGATTCGTACAGAACGTGATTCTGTTTAAGTGAAACTCGGAACATCAGAGCTACTGTAACTCTTAACCTACAATCTGAATAAAACCAGCCTTACACCTAATGCCTCATGAATTCGATGGTTCCTGGAGATCTTATAAGTTACAGTCGAAACTAGCTTCCAACATAAAAACTGCTGGAGTAAAAACAGCGGGTCATCATAAACGTACAAAAACCCTATTTTTGATCTATTTTCAGTTTAATTTGTAATTCTTTTAAAACAAAAAGGATTAGCTTCGGCAATTGGCACTAAAACGTAAAAAGGTCCAAAAATGCAAAAAAGCCGAGAAACAGTAACTCGTGTCATTTATCATCAAATTTAGCTGAAAACAGCTTGAAACACATAATTCGGGGGGCTATAAATAAATGGGATGTGACACTAACCATTGTTTATTAATCTAAAAACGTTGTGAATACAACGTTAAATAAAAACCTAAAACTTTATACCTCTATTCTAATTAAAATCTTTACTTATAAGACCTTTTCTAAAAAGTTTAACATTAATTATTCGATTTCAATTGTGTCATAGCTCAAAATGAAGCTAAAAAGATGTGTAACAACGTCCTGTACTTTAAAACAGTTAATTAACAAAATTAAAAAAATTTAACAGTCGGAAATACAAAAAAAAGCACGACATTTTTTTTATTTTTCAGAAAATCAAATTTTTCAGTTGAAACGAAGGCGATATGGGGGGGGGGGGGGGGTAGCACCAATAGGTTTTGAAGCCGACATATTGGGGTAACTCGTGGGCTATACGGCATATTCAGTTCTGCGATAGATAATTGGGAAAATCGGGGCAAACATTACCCCCGAGTAGTCGACCAAATGGCCAACTTTCAAAAATTTGTACAACAAATAATGACCAAACTTTTTTGTTTTAAAGTTCAAAAGGACCGCAGTAAAAAGGAGAACAAACACATTAAATTTCAGATCGATAGCTTAACGCCATCTTTTGTTATCGGCGTTTAAATGAAGAAAAACTTGATTTTTAGAATTTCTATGAAATATCGTTTTTCAAATTTCGAAGTCTTCATTCTCGGGATTGAAACATCTGTGAACTCTAATACTATGGTCGATTACTACCCACCATATAGTAGTTCTGAAACCACCAAAAGCTCAATTTTTCTTGTCGACGCCAAACTGTAGGTTTTCTCAGGCAGTGCGTTTTTAACCTAAGCCTAAGTTCCAGGCTCGAAACTAAGCCGAAGCCGGAGCCTTAATCAAATGGATTAGAGTTAAACACCAAAATAAGAGAAATGATAGGGTTTGTCGTCTCTGCTGTGTAAATTCCCAAACCTACCCTTTTTATTTAAACTCAGGAAGTATTTCGGTCCGTCTTTTTGGCCAAAATCAAACACATGACAGAGAGTTATTTCTAAGCCTAAGCCTGATGCACAGGCATTTAAAAAAGCCAACGCCTAGGTCTGAATTGACTTAAAGAGTGAAAAATATACAAAATATAAAAAGGGTAGCTTTTGCATTTCTGCCTCACTGACTCACCCGTTCTCTGACATTCATTAACTCCCTGTTTCATTGATAAATAGACAAATGAACTCACTTATTATGGAACAAGGCGTTGTCGTAAATGATTATCAGAAGCAGTATCATATAGACGTATCCAATAAAACTGGATATGATCGTAGACATCGGCGCCAGTACCAATCGCAAATGGTACGATGTCCCAGTAGGCAAGTCCCACTCCCTTATTGGTACGGAGAAATTTCACCGCGCATTTTCTAGCTTCTTTCATACCGCGGTCGGATAATGCGGATAGCATATTTCCAGAAATAATAAAGTTTTTTTTCCCATTAAAACTTTTCCCAGAACTATTATGAATTCAAAAAATATGGTTTCGCATGAATGACCAATCGGAAATTTTTTTCAACTTTTTTTGTATTTCTTTGTTGTTGAAATTTTCACTTTTTATAGCTGGATTATCTATGTTGGAATTAAGCTTGCCTTGCTATATTTTTTCATGTATTTTTCATGGAAATACGTTGATTTTTGAATAGTTAAATAAGTTTTCTAAATTAAATTTGATTTTAAAAAATTATTTCAATTTTTCGATAATTAACGTATTTCCATGAAGAATACATGTTATAAAAACACCGTTCATGAGTGTTAAACCCCGAAAAGTTATGGGTAATTTTTCGGCTCGTGGTGACATGAAAAACCACGCTGGACACCTCTGCTTCGCGGTGCTAACGGTTAACTTAGGTTTCAGTGTAGGCCTAAGTTTAATCCTGAGCCTAAACTGAAAACTAACTCAGCCTCATACTCTACGATCTCACTTAGAACTAACAGTCAGTGATGGCTAAGCCGAAGTCATACAAACAATGAGAACTTTTATTGTAAATTGAAACACTATAATGGGATAGTTCTTCATAGCAGACAACCCCATTTTTTCTCTAATTTATGCTTCGTTTTCATTACAGATTTTTTATCACAAAAACTTCCGTTCACTTGTGCGAAACCATTTTTTGTGAATTCATCATAGTACTGGGAAATGTTTTACTGGTGAAAACAACTTTATAGTTTCTGTAAATATGCGGACGGATACGGTATAAATGTGCTAGGTCATCCACCGTAACCTGGTTTCTGGTTGACTGATCGACCAATGTACTGGGTGTCCCACGTAACATTCTGCGAGACCACCAAAGTTTTCTGGGTGGAGCTATTTAAAAAATAATAAAAGCAAAAGATAGTCCATTTCGAAAAGTTTTGTTTGTAGATGACCAAAAATCCATTGTACGAGCAATGTCCAAGTTATGGCTAATTTCCTAAAAGTAGTAATTCTCAGTTTTTGGTCCTTCTTCGCAAGTTCTAAAAGTTGTTCCAGAAACATATTATTTTATTAATGCAACAGTAAAAACCTGAAAGGTAATTATAGTGATCATCAGTCCGATTTGGTTTTACTAAATTTAATGTTTGTAATCATGACAGGACATATTTATATGTTTTAAAGTAATAGATCAAGCTAGGCTCATTTATCATCGATATATTCTCTGAAACGCACTTTGAATCAGAAAACGACTTTTAACAGTCAATTTAACAAGAAATTATCAGTTTTATTCGCTGTAATTAGCTGTTTAAATATTTTTCATTCGGTGCTGTTGACCACCGGGCCCATTGGAATTTTACAACTGAAAATTACTACTTTTAGGGAAATGGATATATCTCGATCTGCGTAAAAAACTATGAAATTGTGGCGATAAATAACTTTATAAAATGGGGTTCCAGTTGCTTTTTTAACTTTGTAATGGCTCAACCACAAAAATTTTTGCGGTCCCGCAGAAAGTTGCAAGTTATGTACATACGTCTAATTGCCCTTTACACACTAGGACTACAGTAATTAAGAGTGGTTTCATATAAGAGTCGTTGCCACTAAAAAGCACCCCAGCGAGCCCGATTTCCGATAATTTCCAAAATCACGGATTTGGCTGAAAACAACTCCATATGTGCTAAAATTTACACTGATTTCAAATATCTTTTCAGATTTTGCTTGGGTGCTCCGTATAACTTGAAAACAGAACTTTTATGACAGCAAGTCAAAATTATTTTGAGAAAATGCTTGATTTTACAAAAATACGAAATGTGAGAGGTTGGAATGACCTACAGCGATGAATTTTTTTCCTGTAAAACCTGAGATGGTAACCCTAATGGCATGCAATTTGCAGCTTACAGAACGACGTTTTCGGCAGGTAATTATTCCATGAAAATAGGTCGTTAGCTGAAAATTTTCTATAAAGTTTTACGTTTCCAGGCTTTTTAAAAGAAAATTAACATTATATACGCTGGCTTAACTAAAATTAGATGCAGTTTTTCACGGTGAGTCAGGCTTAGTAAAAGATCCTGCAAGGTAATGGCTGTAATTTTTGGAATTAAACCGGAAAAACTAGGTTTTCACGTTGGTAATTCAATGGAAAATCCGTTCGTTCACAAACAGCCCGACAAATTTTTTTAAAACGCTAGTTATTTAGTATTTTGAAATGGTTTATAGAAAGAAACACGAGCAAGAGGAACTGGCTTGTCGTTCTGAACGAAAACAATATAATTCCGCTTTAAAATAACAAAAAACAACGTCATTATCCGACCTCCTTCACCTCGATGAGAATTGAACCTAGAACTGATGGTTCATAAGTCTGACGCTTTAACCACTGAGCTACGCAGGCGACGAAGCGCGGATTAAAAAAACTGACTATATACGCGAGGACTGAGTACTAGCGTCAGTTTGGCGTTCCAACGTGTGATCCAGCCAATGCACCGGACTCGATGTTTTCGGTGATTTTCAGTTTTCGACGGTTGATTCTGAGAGATAGAGGAATTACCTTGCAAGTTCTTCAATACTTCCTGATTCACCGTGAAAAACTGCATCTGATTTTAGTTAAGCGAGCGTATATAATGTGAATTTTCTTTTAAAAAATCTGGAAACGTAAATCTTTATGGGAAATTTTTAGCTAACGACCTATGTTTCGCGGAATTAGTAACTGCCGAAGACGTCGTTTTTCAAGCTGCAAATTTAATGACATCTGGGTTATCATCTCAGGTCTTACAGGAAAAAATTTCATCGCTGTAGGTCATTCCCACCTCTCACAATTCGTATTTTTGTAAAATCAAGCATTTTCTCAAAATAATTTTGACTTGCTGTCATAAAAGTTTTGTTTTCAAGTTATACGGAGCACCTAAGCAAAATCTAAAAAGATATTTGAAATCAGCGTAAAATTTGGCACATATAGGGTGGTTTTCAGTGAAATCCGTGATTTTGGGAAATTTCGGAAATCGGGCTCGCTGGGGTGCTTTTTAGTGGCAACGACTCTGTTTTGTAAGAATTGACGAAAAAATAGGTAAATGAAAAACGGAATTTCAGGCATAAAATAAAAGATCTCTATCCCCCGAAACTCTCGACAATATTTCGTGGGAAATCCGAAAAAAACGGTTTTCGGGCAAATTTTTGCGGTGAATTTGCCAAAACCCTCACCGAGTTTGATACTGAGATTATGCTCAATCGAAAGATCTTGATGTCTGCTTTCGATCGATACCCGATTGAACGAGCGGATTCAAATTTTTCTTCAGTTAAATCAAAAACAATTTTTTCCGCTTCGCGGATATTGAGCTTTAACAACCAATTTTTTTCTAAGCCTTTTTGTGGAATTATTGGAATCCGCACGCTCAATCGAATATCATTCAAAAGCTGAGATCAAGATCTATCGATTTTATTTCCGTCTCAAACTCGGTAAGGTTTTTTGCACAATCATCGCAATATTTAGTGCGCAAACACGAGTAAAACTAGTTTTTTTTCTAATATTTCAAATAGATTTGGGAAAACCCCCTATTAAGCGAGAGACTGAAAATGGGCTAAATCGACAGATTTTAATCTCCAATTTCGATTGATATCCGATTGAACGGGCTGATTCCAATATTTCTGCAAAAAATCGTAGACATAAAATTGGTTAATACAAGTTCAATATCCGCGAAGCTGAAACAATTTTTTTCATTGTTTTGAAGAAATATTGGAATCCGCTAATTCAATCGGATACAAATCGAAACTGAGATCAAGATCTGTCGATTGAGCCTATTCTCAGTCTTAAACCAGGTAAGTGGTTTTGGCAAACTCACCGCAAAAGTTTGGCCCAAAACTGGATTTTTTTCGGATTTTTTTCACGAACTTAACGAAATTTTGAAATATCCACTTGTCGTTAGATTCGGGGATCTTTAATTTTATGCTAAAAGTATTTTTTCTATATTTTTTTCATGAATCATTCATCATCGGTTTTTGTCTGTTCTTATATGAAACCGCCCTTAAAAACGTAACTCCGTATTTTGACACTCCAAATGACTGTCGGATTTGAAACGGACACACTCTAACAAACTCAATCTCTCACCATTAGCATGACTTTAAATCATGCGTCATATCATGTGTTCCTTGGTCGATCACCTAAGCAAATAGAAACCGGTTAGGGTAAACTACACGGGGTAAAATGACGCCGCTCTCGGGCGTTTGAAGTCCATTCATTTTTCTTAGCAGTGTCCTTTCAAAGGTTGAAAAGAAGTGGAAAACGCTAGGTGAAATTTCCTTTGGGTGAAAACACACGAATGTTTCCATTTTCGTCACGCAGCGGGCAAAACAAGTTTTTGTCTCTGTTTTCACGACGTATCATCTTTCGTGGTTTATCGTGAACTGCAAGTTTTAACTATCCGGTCTGCATCGTGACGTGACTATACTACGGTCCTACTACTACTACTACTACTACCACTACTACTACAACTACTACTACTACTACTACTACTACTACTACTACTACTACTACTACTACTACTACTACTACTACTACTACTACTACTACTACTACTACTACTACTACTACTACTACTACTACTACTACTACTACTACTACTACTACTACTACTACTACTACTACTACTACTACTACTACTACTACTACTACTACTACTACTACTACTACTACTACTACTACTACTACTACTACTACTACTACTACTACTACTACTACTACTACTACTACTACTACTACTACTACTACTACTACTACTACTACTACTACTACTACTACTACTACTACTACTACTACTACTACTACTACTACTACTACTACTACTACTACTACTACTACTACTACTGCTGTTGCTGCTAACGAAAATGAGCAGCCTGCATTACGCAGTCCCGTTTCCCATCCGCATCATACCGAACGCCATATTCGCTTTGGGTTGTGTTCAGGACTAAACATACTTTTTTTGGTTAAGGCCCAACCAGACTTCGTTGCACTTGTTGCGCGCAACAAATGCAACAGTGCACCAAATTGTGCAACAGTACAAACTGTTGCGCGCAACAGAAAAATAAGTATGGTAGGCCAGTGCAACAGCCACAAAAGTTTGCGTTAGTTCGTGAAGGGGTTGATTTCAGAGGTCCGGTAATCATGAAATCCGAGAACTTTTTTGAATTCTTATTTCAAATTCTGAAATTATAGAAAATTGAAGGAATTTTGAATTTTACCCGATGAAATTTCATCCAGAATTGAGCTCGGTACGAATTTATGAAAAGTCGTGTTTGAAGAAGAAAAAATGCAAGTTTAGCGGGTTTACAGTTGTGTATGTTCAACCCGTGTATCGAATTTTGAACACAAGCAAACATATTATTTCACTATAAATGAACATAAAAGTTTTAGACTGACATTTGATACGTTTATGATTTTTTATTGCGAAAACACAATTTGGGTGAAACCTGAAAAGTTTTGATTGAAAGTTTGACTGTTAGTTTATGCCCAATAAATGAATGCGAATGATCGAGAACTGATTCATCTTGTTCCAGATATGAAGTTTGATGTTTTTCAAGAAAATAGCTCAGCAAGGTGCTTTCCATTGCAGTGATCCCAATGAACCCGTCAGCCTTTTACCCGATAAAGATGAATGATATGCCGATGCCGACAATTTTTCTTCATATTTTATAGTATCAAATTATGTACAGACACAGATAAATACGAGAAAAAATTACACAAAAATATACTACATATATAAATAAACACTTTATCACGGTAGCCCAGTGGTATAGTATAATCACAAACCCGCAATAAAGAGAAAATCGATCAGTATAACGGCTTAATAATCACTACTAAAAGCAACAAATGAAGGTCAGATGCAGTCGTTATCCTGATCGTGTATAATACATAAAAATTAATAATCATGGGCCGACTGAGCGGCAACGACACCGGTTGTTGTGTCAAATGCCGCCGTGGTGAGGCCGTCATCACTGGCCTGCAAAGGAAAGATAATAATTAATTTACTACTTTCGATGCTAACTGTGAAACTATATATTATGTATTATAACTTACGAGAAAAAAACAGGCGTCAAATGGGGTTTAATCCGAAATTAATTTGGGTCCTAATTGAAATATATATATGTACTTGACTCCCCTTACACAAAATGAAGAAAACTCACAGTTTAATTTTAACCCTTCGATCTTCTATGCATCACAAAGTTACATCATATATCTAGCCTTATGGCAGTCAAACAGAAGTGTGACCTACTGGTCTTTGAACAATATGCTTTGAACATCCGATGGAGTGGTTTGGATACTTGATTCCATGATATACCTTATGCCATATGCCGTCCGCTAGTGCCTTATGGCAAGCACCATTCGTGATATGGACCCGACGAAATCTTGATCCGAATTAGACAACCCAGCAATATTTTTTTATATATATCTAAATTTAGTCCATTAGCGGACGAGAAGGGGAGGGAAAGTGGAATTCCCCCTCTTTGGCGGTTTCAAACAGTATAATTTGTTCCCTAAGGTGTAGGTAAAACGGCCTAGAAACTGCCAATTCCCCCCCTCTTTGACAAAATGCCCCTCCCTTTGGAAGATAGCTCGTCCGCCAGTGATCTAGTCTAACAAATAGAGGTATACGACGGCTGGATCGACAGGTCACAGATGCCATGACCCAGCGTTACATGGTTCACACAATAAAATAATCCGTACTACAATCACGAACCTCAATTTGAACAGACGACACCGGCACGGACGAGAACTTCTGTCGGGTGCGCCAATAAGTCGCTGACATCGAGTTTTGCCTGAAATCATATCTTTACTTGTCAACCAGTCAACAAATTATGACAAAATGAAAAATTCCCTACGGGTGAGCAGCAGTAGATAGTTTGTTCCGAGATAAATTGATTAGATTGCACCCACCAGCGAACTAGGGCAAGACGAGAAAGTGAGATTTCAGCCTCTTTGACGGCTTAAAAAGCTGAATTTGTTCCTTTATGTTGAAAAACTGCTGATTCCCCATTAATAAAAAATCGTATGGCAGTGCACTCAACCCATCTAGTGATGGTTTATTAGAAAAGTCTCAACTCTCAGTTCCTTAATATCAGCCATTAGATTGACTTTCATCATCTACTTCGATCGATGAATGAATTAAGCAATTTTGAAACCATAAAAAGTGGAGAATTCCGCTTTTCCTTCGCTAGTGCTCCCGCCAGTGAACGAAAGATAACTAACCATTTTTCCGTGGCCATCGGTCCCGCCCGGGTGAATCCGAGTTTCCACTTCCTCCGGTAAAATAGATTGGAAATTAGCCGGAGAATCTGAAAAACCATGATTACATGTTAGATTATCAACCTAAAAAATTCAGGTAGAACATTATAAAATTACAACAAGCTGCAATGGGTTGAAATAACACAGAGGTTTAGATTTCATGGCCCAACATAAACCACAACAACAATGAAAACGCGAGCAAACAAGACAATACAGCATTCACTGAACTAGGTGGGAAAACAATCAATAACATATAAGGTCCCTAGTTCTCAATTCAGAAATTCACTTTGGAGCAAACCCAGATCGTTACTGAACAAGGAACATTTCTTCAGTCTTCAATTGAACCCGGATGGGTCAAATTTGAACACGCGCGAAAACTTAGAGCTAAACTTCAGGGTAAACAAGCCAAATAAACACGAAAATGCAGGAATCCGGTGTGATGTTAATATTGGTACCAAAAATAGGGGAAAATCATCGCAAAATTAATATTAATCACGCTCAATGAATGAGAATGAACGATTAGAAACTGGTTTATCTTGTTACAAAAATATTTGATCAAGAAAAAATACAACAAAATGCTTTTTAACACCCAAGTGCAACAAAAAATATCAAAATTTTTTGATATTTACTGCAACAACAAATTTGTATGGAACTGTTGCACTGACTTGTTGCACCGCAACAATTGTTGCGCGCAACAACTTTGGAAGTATGGTAGGGTCCGCGCAACAAAGGTGCAACAATTGTTGCGCGCAACAAGTGCAACGAAGTCTGGTTGGGCCTTTAATGAATTACTCCAACAATAATTCAGTCAAACTGTTAGTTAGTTAGTCAGACAATCGTTAAGTTACTCAGTCAGTTAGTTAGTCAGACAACCATTCTTTCTACAAGTCAATCAAAAACAAACTGACTTCTGCAACTACGGACTGTTTCAATATGCCAACGATTTAAGTCTTGTTGAAACACATTTTCAATCGAATGATCTGAAACACGCGCAACATTTATATAACAAAGGTTGAAAAAAGGCATAGGTCTCAGTTAATTATCAATTTGGGTAAACGAGTTGTAAGGAAAATACTTTCTCAACCGTTCTATTTTGTGCATTTTTGTTCATGGTTTTTTGTTTGTTTTATAATCGCAAGTTTTGCTAGCGGAGACTATGAACAAGAAGTTTTAAAGCATTTTGATGAGCTAACAAAAGTAAGCAGCTCGCACTACACACTTGCGTTTCGCACCGATTTCGTTTTGAAGTGTACGCCATGAAGGAGAATCTGTTTTTCGAATAATCAGTCAGTAATTTGGTTAGTCAGACAGTCACTATTCTTATGCAGGAACGAGTTACACACAAACACAAACGCCAAGGTACATGACACAGTGAGGATTTCACTAAAAAAACGTACATAAGGCAGCTTCCAACTTGAACTTCACTTTTATCAGTCAGTCAACCAGGCAATCAATCAACATGATACTAACTTGAGCATGATTTGACAAGCTGGAAAAACCACTCATTAAAATTTACGTATTCTTCAATATTGCACTCGGATTTTGAAACTTCGGAAAGCGCACCTGAGTTCAAATCTGTCTGTATGTCTGTCTGTCTGTCTGTCTGTCTGTCTGTCTGTCTGTCTGTCGGTCTGTCTGTCTGTCTGTCTGTCTGTCTGTCTGTCTGTCTGTCTGTCTGTCTGTCTGTCTGTCTGTCTGTCTGTCTGTCTGTCTGTCTGTCTGTCTGTCTGTCTGTCTGTCTGTCTGTCTGTCTGTCTGTCTGTCTGTCTGTCTGTCTGTCTGTCTGTCTGTCTCTCTGTCTGTCTGTCGGTCTGTCTGTATGTCTGTCTGTTTGTCTGTCTGTCTGTATGTCTGTCTGTGTGTCTGTCTGTGTGTCTGTCTGTTTTTTTTGTCTGTTCTGTTGTTATCACCTTCACCATCAGCGTGCTTCAGCATCCAAATTGCCCATCCACTGATCATGAGAAAAACGAAAATGCCGAACATCAGTGAGCATAACAGTATTGGATGCTTCATGTCGTCTACAAAAACAACAACAACAGTGAGCATAACAGTATTGGATGCTTCATGTCGTCTACGAAATCAACAACAACAACAACAACAACAACAACAACAACAACAACAACAACAACAATAACAACAACAACAACAACAACAACAACAACAACAACAACAACAACAACAACAACAACAACAACAACAACAACAACAACAACAACAACAACAACAACAACAACAACAACAACAATAACAACAACAACAGCATCAACAACAACAACAACAACAATAACAACATTAACAACAACAACAACAACAACAACAACAACAACAACAACAACAACAACAACAACAACAACAACAACAACAACAACAACAACAACAACAACAACAACAACAACAACAACAACAACAACAACAACAACAACAACAACAACAACAACAACAACAACAACAACAACAACAACAACAACAACAACAACAACAACAACAACAACAACAACAACAACAACAACAACAACAACAACAACAACAACAACAACAACAACAACAACAACAACAACAACAACAACAACAACAACAACAACAACAACAACAACAACAACAACAACAACAACAACAACAACAACAACAACAACAACAACAACAACAACAACAACAACAACAACAACAACAACAACAACAACAACAACAACAACAACAACAACAACAACAACAACAACAACAACAATAACAACAACAAAAAAAACAACAACAACAACAACAACAACAACAACAACAACAACAACAACAACAACAACAACAACAACAACAACAACAACAACAACAACAACAACAACAACAACAACAACAACAACAACAACAACAACAACAACAACAACAACAACAACAACAACAACAACAACAACAACAACAACAACAACAACAACAACAACAACAACAACAACAACAACAACAACAACAACAACAACAACAACAACAACAACAACAACAACAACAACAACATGTCAGTGGAACAACGTTGGACGTAATTCACGGCACATGTGGCAGCGGTTTGTTCAGAATAACTGTTGAAAAAAGATACCTTCTTGATAGGCCAAATTTAAAAGGTTTTGTTTTTATGATCTGGATGATTTTTATGAAAAATTATTTAATAAATTATGTAATAAATTATATTTCGGAAGTTAGTGGTTGTCGTTACACAGTTCAAAACATAGTTGTCGATGAAATTCTCGTGTGCCTTAAAGCTCGTTTAACGGAGATGATGCAAAACAGCTCGTTTTTGGTGGCTAATCAAGTGAACGACTGACGTAGACCCAGCCACGCAAACGACTATTATCTACAGGTGAAGGTATGAGTTGGCAGTTGATTATCCCCAGAGTTAATAAAGCGTTTCTCTTCGATCGTGCAAATCA
>OZ038446.1:29499794-29502294 GCA_964036265.1 Daptonema setosum | reverse complement strand
TTGACACTGAGCTAGGAAGCCCACATCATGTTCAGCTGCTAATGTTCCTACTTTTTCTGTTCACTTCTACTCGTTAAAACAGCTGTATGCTACAAGATGCAGTTCTCATTTTCAGCTGCTAGTGTTCTCACTAGAACAGCTCTATCCTATAAGATGCAGTCATCATGTTCAGCTGCTACTGTTTCTACTTTTGCTGTTCCCCTCTACTCATACTCATTAGAACAGCTTTAGGCTATAAGGATAAAAGATGCAGTCATCATGTTCAGCTGCCAGTGTTTCTACTTTCGCTGTTCACCTCTATTCATTAGAACAGCTCTATGCTATAACATGCAGTCATCATGTTCAGTTGCTAGTGTTTCTAATTTCCACCAGATTCCCGGTGACCTCCTTATGGTGTGTGTGACAACGCAACGCACATCTAGAAAAAATTTACCTTCTAACTGGCTGTTAATTTTATTATTAAACGTGTGATTCTAAAGCCTTGTTTAACGCCAGCGTAAGCCGTAGGTCTACGCTATATAACGCCTGACTGCGGGTCAACCGTTTATACTCACTCATGCGTAGATTTGCATTCTCAACATGCGTAGGCTCCACCTCCTGCTTACGCATAGAATTTCCTGTACGCTCAATATCAAACTCATTTGATATTCTACGCGTTGATAAGTAAAGTAAATTAGAGAAAACCATTTTAAAAATATTAAAATATGTTGGGAAAACAATTCTATTTCATAATAAATTCATTTCACTCGTTGTTGAAAACCAATAAATAACGTTATTGATGAAAAATCACTTTGATTGGTCACCCCTCCGCTATGCAGATTTCACCCCAGCTAATGAAGAAAACATGCATTTTTCGAGCTTGAAAAATCAGGAGGTCACTAAACCCCTCTGACTACTTTTTAGTTACGTTTTGTTATTGAGCAAACGACATCCGAAGGTGGCCCAAAACACCCGAGGTAAACCGAGCATGCACGCAAATTCTTAAAACGGCAAACAAGCCCTAGAACACGCACTGGTACCAGACTCACGAGCCCACCGGCACTAGAAGAACAAAGGCAAAATAAATTTGACTGTTTTCTTCCGTTTTCGATCACATAAATATTTTTTCAGGAAATAGTTGGAGCGTAGCGAACGAGCATTTATGCTTAAAGTTTCAATCTATGGCATAGATGTACGCTTTGCCTAAACCCGTAGAATCCGCCCCCCCCCCCCCACTACGCTACGGCTTACGCTGAAGTATAAACAGGGCCTGAGGAAAATATTTTGTGGGCATTGTTGACGACAACCAGTTAAGCGAAATTCCAGGAAAACAGCTTTTTCTGCAAGAGCTTTCGCTTCGCATCCTTAGCGAAACTTAGCTTGGTTATACATGTTTTCTGATGACAACGATCATTCAACGCATGCGATAGTTATACAAATCGCCTATGTACAGGGTGGCCCAAAAGTTTATGTACACTTTTTGGTCATCTTTTTCGCATGTGTAAAATCATATAATTTAAACGGGACCGTAATGTTCGGACTGGAATTTACCTGAACTTTTCGAAAATGCCCTCCGTTTTGTTCTCAGATAAGTATGAGTTATACACACTGGCGGACGAGAAGGGGTGGGAAAAGTGGAACTCCCCCCTCTTTGGCGTACTCAAAAAGTGGAATTTGTTAACTAAGGTGTAGGTAAAATGACCTGAAAACTGCCGATTCTCCCCTCTTTGGCAAAATTCCCCTCCCTTTGGAAAATTCACTCGTCCGCCAGTGGTTATACACATGAATGTACAAAAACCCGTTTTTTTCACTTTTTACGCTTATTTCCCCCTTACTCATGATTTATTTCATGTGTTATTCATATTGACTGTGATATTTCAACAAATAAAGTAGAAAAATAATGCTAACTAGTAATTCAGGCTACTTCAAATTGCCCAGATAAGGCAAGACCGTCAAAACATGAAACATTAGCGTTATGCGTTACCAGCCCTGTTCAAGTGCACGTTCTTTGACTTCAATCGGCTTGCATCAGGGCTATTTCTGATGAAAACATTGAAAGTTATGCTATTTTTTTTATTTAGCACTTTCAAACTTAATTTATCGGTAGTAATAATCATTGCATTGAAAATAGCCCTGATGCAAGCCTATCGCAGTCCACACGCACTTGAATTAGGCTGATATCGCATTTGACGCTGATGTTTCATGTTTTGACGGTCTTGCCTGATCAGGGTAATCTGAAGTAGCATGAATTACAAGTTTGCATGTTTTTTCTACTTTATTTGTTGAAATTACGTTGAAATATCACAGTCACTATGAATTAAACATAAATAAATTATAAGTTAAGGGAAAATAAGCGTAAAAAACGTGTTTTTGTACATTCATGTGTATAACTCGTGAAATACTTATCTGTGAAAAAAACGGAGGGTATTTTTAGAAAGTTCAGGTAATTTACAGTCCTGTCATAGCATTCCCGGCGTAATTTCATGATTTTACACACGCGAAAAAAGACATAAATGTGTAC
>OZ038446.1:29492414-29499594 GCA_964036265.1 Daptonema setosum | reverse complement strand
AGACTGACTGACTGACTTTCTGACTGACTGATTTACTGACTGACTGACTGACTGACTGACTGACTGACTGACTGAATGACTGAATGACTGACTGACTGACTGACTGACTGACTGACTGACTGACTTACTGACTGACTCAATGACTTTAACGTATATGTGCATACATATATCAGAGCTCAGTTTTGCCGAAAAAAACTCATAGGATTGATACAAAAAGGCGTATACTGAGCCACGACGTCTGACTGATTGACCCACTCACTGACTCACTGACTACTGAACCGTCCTGACTGAAGTACTGTATTTTAACAATGTACAGTAGTTCGAAACAAATGTTTTGAACCTTCATCATCATTTGCCCTTTCCCCCCAGATGTTCATATATTCACCTCCATCCTAGAGTCCCTCGAAGTCCCTTGAAGCCCCTCAGAGTCCCCTTCCCTCCTATCACTCGGTCAACAGGCGACCTGCAATTGACACTTAATCAGAACGCGAACAACTTTACTGAAAACTTCATCCAAAGTTGAGTTTACGATTCTTGAGAACGATTAACATATATGTACATACATATAACTGAGGTTCGAATATTTCGCGACAAAGGCGACAAATTCACGGTTTTTGGAATAAAACTCTTGCCACACACCTCAAATTGAAAATTTGAAATTAATGTGTCTGTTAAAAATGTTACAAAAAACAAACAAAAAATAGTGTGCTTGAAATTTTTTTACAAAAAAACTGTCCCGACAATGTCCCGGAAAACTGTCGCGAAATATTGGAACCTCAGTTATATGTTTCTGGTTTTCTTTCAATGATTTTTAAATCGCGCGCCAAAAGTGAACATGTTTAATAACCGTGCAAAAAAGTTTATAACAAGCCAGAAACTTTTTAAAGACTTATGTAATAATAGCTGCAAGCAAAAGGCATATTTGTTTGAATTTGCGGCCACCAAAACTTTGCTGAGTAATAAGAAACCTTATAGACTATGGATGCCAATGTTTTACGAAAGCCAATACATTATGTACCGGCCGGCGGACGAACCCATGGTCTGCATACAAATGTTGCCCTTGTACGTACATGTTACAGTACGGCGATTTATGTCTTGTAAAACTTTTCTCATACTTTCTCAATTGAATGTCTATTGAAACTTTTCTCATCCTTTTTCGGTTAAATATTAACTAGAGCATTTTCCAAATTTTTTTATTTGATATCTATTTGAACTTTTTCAATTACTGTTAACTGAGTTTTGCGTTGAATAAAAAACTGACGCCAGACCTCATAGTCATGTATGGAAAAATCAGAAACTAAAGTCGCAACAAAGTTTTCCAGTCTTATCTTTATTTCTCAAAAAGTATGGACAGGATGACTGGCCATTTTTTTGTTTGTATAACATTCAGGTAAATTTATGGCAAACTTTGTTCATCATTTATTATTCAAATCATTTGTGAATCCACAAAAGAAAAAAATCATGGGAGTGTCGTCTGACAGGAAAAATTGCGGGTAACAAGTTCAATCTGTCTGCGTGTTTTCAGGCAACTTCGGATGTCAACCCATCCCAGCTCATCCATACCCCCACCCTCCCTCCCCCTCCCTGGTTCCAATGATATTAACCAATTAGTCAGTCCGTCAATCAGTCAGTCAGTCAGTCAGTCACACAGTCAGTCAGTCAGACAGTCAGTCACTCAGTCAGTCAGTCAGTCAGTCAGTCAGTCAGTCAGTCAGTCAGTCAGTCAGTCAGTCAGTCAGTCAGTCAGTCAGTCAGTCAGTCAGTCAGTCAGTCAGTCAGTCAGTCAGTCAGTCAGTCAGTCAGTCAGTCAGTCAGTCAGTCAGTCAGTCAGTCAGTCAGTCAGTCAGTTTTTAGATGTCTGTACTGTATATCAATTGAGAGTGGTATAGGAATCTGACAAGACCTGTCATGGTAGATGGGCGCCATTACCATGATGAAATAACACCATTGGGTTCCGTGATCTGTGGTTTAGCTTGGTCTAGGTATCATGTTTTACTTATTTATTTGAATTTGTTTATCAACTAATTTCTTCGAAACCATGCAATGAACTACTGTAGGCATGTTGAAGTTTTTTTCGCTGACATTTTGTCCGTTGACGTTTTGTCCGATGACGTTTTTTCTTCGAATTTCTGAACGACCGCGTCACGAACCGGTTCAAATTCAAACTGCGCGCCAGAAAATGTCTGAGTAACTAGACCGACCGTGATTCGCTTCATTGGGTTTGTGACGTGTTGGTGGCTTTGTAAGAAACGCTGGAAAACCTGAAATAATTCTGTACATTCTGACACTGAACCAAATGACATTGCCCCCAAAAAGGCATTTATATTTCATATATTTTGCTCAATGGACTAGACAGTTTCACTGGTATGATAAGGTTTTCTTGCTTGTGGCATTGTATTCGAACCCAATGAAAACCTACTGTAATGCAATTCCACTTTAGAGTTTAGAACTTTAGACTGTGTTTCTCATAGTGTAAGTTGTTATTCATACTCACTCACTCACTCACACACAAATACACACACACACACACTCACTCACTCACTCACTATTTCACTCACTCACTCACTCACTCACTCACTCACTCACTCACTCACTCACTCACTCACGAAATCATGCATGGTGTGCTCTTCTCGAACATTAAACGGGTTGCTTTCATTGTCTTCTTTTATAGTCGTTTCGTGATCAATTCTAGCGTTCTCAGTTGAGTAGCCGACTGAAATGTA
Source organism: Daptonema setosum (assembly GCA_964036265.1). NCBI lineage: Eukaryota > Metazoa > Nematoda > Chromadorea > Monhysterida > Xyalidae > Daptonema > Daptonema setosum. The sequence continues at coordinate 29,496,871 of OZ038446.1, read as the reverse complement.
AAGCCTATTGTATTTTCTGAATCTAAAAGAATGCATTTCCTTCAGTACAGTCATTCGTATGGTTTGGTTACAGTTTGTTTTTTCAAAAAAATTAAAAAAATCTTTCATGATTCCGATGGAAGGTGGAGAGAAAAAATCATTTCTCGGAACTATTCTCGGAACATGACAACGCCAAAAGCAGTTCGAATTTCAAAAATTGCATGTCAAACACTTTTCTGAGCCACAAAGGGCCTGGATCCCTGGCTCCTTTAATACTGAAACCTTTGAGGACAGGGTACATAGTTTCTTCAAAGATGGGGAATCAGCAGTTTTGAATTCGAGTTATCTAAACCTCAATAAACTATTTTTTGGAATAGCCAAACAGTGGGGAATTCCCCCTGTTTCCTTACTATCTCGTTCGCCAGTACCCTCGATAGGCGATATGTGTGATCATTTTGTGCTGATTCGTTATGACATGCGATGAATTATGAATACAAAAGACTGATGTTCGGTCGTATACTCTGTTATCACACAATAATGGTGGAAAAAAACATGATAACACCCACATTGAATTATGTACTATAGAACTTGGATTGAATTTCCCAATTCAATTAACACTAATTCATTAACTGACTGACTTACTGACTGACAGACTCACTGACTGAGTCACTGACTCACTGACTGACTCACTGACTGACTCACCATTGATATGCATTCATAGAAAATCAAGCGTATATTAAATTAGTATTATTTGATAAAATAGCAAATAAGGTTTCTGAATTCACTATAAGACTGGTTTGTTCGCATGGCTCAGAGAGAGAGGATTAAATACAGTACTTACAATACACCGATGGGTATTAGCGGACAGTCGAGAGAGGCCATTGTAAAAACCCCATTCATTTTGCGTTTTCCAGTGAAAGAAGAGAAAGAAGTTTTTTTGAAGGTAACTAGTTACAACTTACAATGACCTGGAAGTCAGGTTTCAAACTCGGGACCACCAGTTTCCGAGGCTGCCGCCCTACGCACTAGACTACGTGGACAGGTCACGTCTGGCGGACGAGCTAAACCTCCAAAGGGAGAGTAATCTACCCAAAGAGGGGGAATTGACAGAAATAAGGAAAAAATTGTCCGTCGTAAAATAATTCACAACAAGATACTTTGACCCAGCTATACTGTATTTGTTTCTTGAAATGAATTTTTTTTATTTGAAATTACATTTAATTTATTTTTTGCCTACTAGTTTAATATACCTTAGAACCCCTTTTACACTCCCACGTCGCGACGTGCAAATAGAAAAAGGGCAATTCGTAATTTGCTGTCATGTAACGGAGAAAAAATTTATCATGATAGGGAATTAAGTTAAGCTCCAGTTCACTCCATCTGGCGCCGGCGGACTAGTCAACCTGCCGAAGGGAGGGGAAAATCCCAAAGAGGGGAGAATCGACAGATATCAGACCATTTCATCTACACCATAAGGAACAAACTCAACTTTTTGAAAACACCAAAGAGAGGGAATTCCGTTTTTCCTTTCCATTCTCGTCCGCCAGTGGCGCCAGTCCAAGCCCTCTGGCTCCGCCCTCTGAAGGGAGGGGAAATTCCCCAAAAGGGGGGAATGGAAGTTTTCAGACCGTTTTACCTACACACATCTAAAAGAACAGGCATTTTTTTCGCCAAAACGGGGGGATTTTATTTTTCCCTTCCTTCTCATCCGCGCCAGTGGCCTCTAGCGTATGGGAATAAAGACCAGAAATTGCGTCAACTCAGTTACATATTTCCCACAGGCAGTAGCGGACGAGAAGGGGTGGGCAAAGTAGAATTCCCTTCTTTGGCGTTTTCGAAATATTGAATTCGTTCTTTGAGGTGTAGGTAAAATGACCTGGAAACAGCCGATTCCCCCCTCTTTGACGAAATCCTCCCTTTGGGGATTTAGCTCGTCCCCCGGTGCCCACAGGGCTTGGATTGAATACAATTCTACTTCAATTTGAATTTGGTTGATGTTTCAGACTAGGAGTATGTATATGATTTTATGCCGACCAAGAACTTGAGTTTCTCACAATTTTTTACACAGACTTCTTCGTTACTGAAACCTTCAGGGCGCATCCCTGGCGGACGAGAAAGGGAGGGAAAAGTGGAATTCCGCACTCTTTGTCGATTTCAGAGAGTAGAATTTGTCCCCTAAGGTGTAGGTGAATTGACCTAACTTCTGACAATTTTCCCCACTTTGGGAAGATTTCCCTCCCTTTGGATTTGGAGGTTTGGCTCGTCCCCAGTGGGGGCACACCAGTATGTACCATATCGGAATGGTGTTTTCTTAGTGGCCAGCGACCTTGAGTAATGGTCGATGGTAATAAACCAAAGAGCAACGCCGTCAGGGTTTGTGTATCCAGGGTTTTTGAATTCACATAAAGCTCGTATGTAGTTTCTGCAAGCAAAAATATCGCTCAAAACGTTTGATAATGAAACATCACTAGCCTCAACTCAACTCGGTTGACCCCAGAGTTTAACACAGTATAGCATGGGGTGATGATGATTGATATCCGTGTCAACACTGATTGTCTGATGTTTCATTATCAGACGTTTTAGGCAAAACTTTTGCTTGCAGAAACAACATACGGGCTGGGCTGGCTTTACAAACACAATTTACCAAAAAGTTACACAATTTTTTTTTACAAACATTATTACATTTGGTCGAACCATACTTTTACTTTTTATTCGAATTTCTCATCCATTGTTTACTTTTTATTCGAATTTCTCATTCATTTTTTATATATTTCTCATCAGAATATGACTTTTCGATGCTTGAACCACTGGACTAGACAGTCGAAAAAAAACAGATCTCATTGTCTGATGTTATACCGTAGTGAGAGTACTGTATCTTGTTCTCAATGAATATTTATTATTTCTATAGACCAATTATAACGTACATATGTAAGGGTGCGTCCAGAGTCGTCTCAAGAATTTTGATTTGTAAAACTTTCAGAAATCTTAAAAATACGTTTTGATCCTGACCGAAATGCTCTATGTATTCAGTGTTACAATCGGCAGTTATAGTCGAATTTTTTGGTTACGCCTTTTTTTGGAAACTTTTTTTGTGTAAAACCTTTCCCTCACCCAGAAATTGGCGGTCGAAAACAACAGTTTGGGTTGATGAAAAGGTTTTATACAAAAAAAAGTTCCCAAACAGAGTCATAATCATCTTTTTAAGGACTTTTCTGTGTGTAAAACCTTTTCATCAACCTCAAATTGCTGCTTTCGACCGCTAATTTCTGGGTGAGGGAAAGGTTTTACACAAATAAAGTTCCCAAAAAAAGGCGTAACCAAAAAATTCGACTGTAACTGAGTCACCCAATTAACCTGCATCTTAATTACGGACCAGACGCACCCAGAAATCGGATCTATTTTACGGCGTATACGCTTTCATGAGCAGCTATATAGCCATATATATATCTTTTTTTATAGACCCGTCAGTCTTTTGCAAACCTTTTTTTGTAGGATACATAAAATCAAAGTTGTTACACATCAATTCATTCGAATAATTCTGAGTAAAAAATTTTATTCGGTTATAATTTCTTGTTCCTAAAAATCTCATTCGGCAAAAAATATCATTCTTAATGGTGTTTTCGTAGTGACCAGTGAGTTTGAATAAACTGGCGGGCAATGGCAGCAAACTCCACATCAACAGCTCAGAATTAAGGATCTCAAGTCACGTTTCCAACTCAGGACAACCCGGTTCGTAGGCTGGCGCGCTTCGCAATAGAATAATTCATTTAGTCAGTATATGAATCACAAAAAACGTCTTTCAGTCAGTCAGTCAGTCAGTCAGTCAGTCAGTCAGTCAGTCAGTCAGTCAGTCAGTCAGTCAGTCAGTCAGTCAGTCAGTCAGTCATTTAGTCAGTTAGTCGGTCAGGTCGTTCAGTCCTTCAGTCAGTTTGTTATTGAAAACCCACGAAAGCCATTTTTCGCCATAATTAGGTTTGTCAGACTTTTTGCACATCTTGCCGAGTTTTGGGAAATCATTAGAGAACAAGGCTCGAGAAAGGAAGGGCCACGGCATTATACATTTGTATGTAGTTGATTAAAAATTTCTTGTTATTAAAACTTTTTGTGAATCCTTCTGCCGTGTAATATTCTATCTTAGTTGGATTCTCAAAAATTGCAAGGTAATACAATATGTACTGTACGTATGCATTTTTGTCAACTCTCAACATCTCATACCTCGAAACACGAACGGTAGAATTAAATCATTTTCTCGAAGGAAAAATTATAAATTTATCGGAGAAAAGCATTTACCTTTTTGTTCATTATTAGTCTTAATGTCATACATACGTCTTTCTTGTTACTCAGAAAAGTGGGCACGCGCGCAATTCAAATTCAAATATGTTTTTATCTCGCGTTCAAACTTTCGAAAAGTGTCATTTTGTCATGGCACTTGAAAACTTTTTTATACTGGAATAGGAAATCCCGGTCAAAGCCATTAC